>CM052127.1:9660721-9686968 GCA_028454245.1 Halictus quadricinctus
GTTTTTTTCTCTGGTCTCTTTCTTGGAAAAAATTTTGTTACTATAGTTCCCCTTTCGAGCTGACTGATGACTTGCTCCATTTCAGGAATTATACCGTTCATGTTGAAAATATTTTATGCTCTCTATAACAAAGGTAAATTATTTCAATTATTAAAATAAACAAGCAAAAATTATATATGCAACAGTAATTGATAAAGATGTGGCACATTGGAGGTTGAATATAAATCAAATATTTTCATAAAGCAATCTATTCTTTTATTAATTATAGATAGAAAGGTAGATTGAAAGAATTTTAGATCGTGTATATTCAAAAGGGGAAAAAAATTTGCTTTTAATAAAAATGCTGCATACAATAAAAAATTATGTTTCAACGATATATTATTTTTATACTTTTTGTTACTCTTCGTAATTATTGAATTACATACATTTGATATTTTGCCATATGTATGTTTACATACAACTATAAAATACTGTACAATATTTTCTATCCTTACTTTTTTAAAATGAAATATATTTTCTTCGAAGCGTAAATATTTATATACGTGTGCAATTTTGAAAATGGAATCATATATTTTACATAAATCAATTTTATTATACTATGTAAACATAACCTGCATAAAATTCACTTAAGTTTAATGTAAACGTTAACATATAAATTAAAAAAAATTACGGTTTCTAACATATAAATCATCTCTATAAATCTACAAATTATGATTTAACATTAAAATTAAATTTCTCTTCGTAATGAGATTGTTTGACTTCAGAAAGACTTGACTTTGTCGCATTGATGATTATTATCTTTCTTACGTGCACGTGTTATCTTTCTTATCTATAGTTATGTACTTCTTAAATATCTGTCTTACCTGAATCAGAAATGATATTATTTAATTGTATGATAAAAAGTCCGATTCTTTTGTCATTTACAGGTATTGGTCATGACTCCGTTTAGACAAATCTGGGGACTTTTGTTATAAAATGATGTATTTTTATATTCGTCAAAATGGAACGAGCGAGTATCTTTTTGTAATAATCAATAATGAAAAATACATATTATGTGCATTTTTATCTGAATTTAATAACCTTTTACAACGAATCGTAGTACTGTGTCTTTAATCGCACTGACTAGTTATTTGTTTTTTAACATTTCTTACTTGAAGAAATATAGGTATAGATATACACGCATTGTTTGTACACACAGTGAAGTACACATATATAAACATACATGTATTGCAAAATGCAAAAATATTCAAATATTCAGAACAATAAGATACTTATGTTTAACTCTGACATTGTTTGTACTTATATCTCTATTAATTATCAAGGAAATAAATTATTATTTATCATCTATCTTGGCTTACAAACACCATATAAAAGTAAAAAATATTTCACTTAACATACATATGTCAGTTTGTGATATTTCATTGCGAAAAGGAACGATCGTATAATTGTTATTATATTTAATTTAAAATGTGGATAGTGACTGACATCTTCAATCGATTTAAAATCGAAGACCAGAATGTAGCATTTCCGCTAAGCATGTCCACTGAGAATATATAGGGTGATAACAAATCGTAGTACAGTAATTGTGAAATCGTAACAATTTTTGACCCACCCTGTATATAATAGAAGAAAAGATAATGAAAGTTCACAGGCAATATATTCCAACTCAAAAGAATTATGATGGAATGATTACAATTTAAAAAAGTATTTAATGTAATACAAAAGGTTTTATTTTAAAACATGAATTGTATGTAATACATCACATATGTAAAATACACTACGTTGCTGTACAAATATTTTTATAATTTACTGTATATCTCTTGAATAAGTGAAACATCCTTATTCTTATCTTTGAAATGTTTTTGGAAGGAAATTAGTAAACACACGTATATAAATGAATTGCTTCATTATGACATCATATCTTTTATCAGAGTTAGATTTAATCTCAATTTCGTTATCTAAATCTAAAAAATTCCCGTAATGAAGATCCAATAGATGAAAAAAGTTCAGTGACAGATTTAAATGTTGACGTAGTTTGTTCTTCAAAATTTGAAGATGCAGCAGGAGATAAATATGATGCAGTATTTTTTACAGAATGTTCATTTTGTTTCCCTTCAAAATTCTGTAAGAAATATAAATGAATTGATAGTGCACGTTTCCCTTATTATTGACCAATAATTCTGCTATATCAAAACTTACATAATTAATATTTCTCAAACAGGGTTCAACATATTCTGTGTGATTACCAGTTTTTAATCTCTTCAATTTTTTTAGTAGTACAAAACAATTATTTTCTAACTGGACACCTGCATCTGCTTCTCTATCCTTTTTTAGATACATAATTCTTGATGCATCTAAATTGACCTGTCAATTTAATAACAGTAAAGTTATGTTGATGTGAATTTCTTTAAAAATAGAAAGAAGCACAAAGAACAAATTTTCCAATAAAAGAATGATATTATCAACCTCAGTTTCTCCATTCGACCTTTTCCTTTTGCCAATAGCTAGTGGTATATTTTCGGATGGGAATAAATTAAGATTGTTGTGTCTCAATGGTTTCCTTGAACTGCTATCTTTTCGTAAAGTCTGCCTACACTCTGCATACTACAATAAGGAAAGAAATTGCATGTAATTGTGATACGTAATTAAGATTATACTTGATTATACCTTCTTTATAGAATTTAGTACTGCTTCTATCCATAAATTACTATCATCTTTCTCAGAATAAAGTAGCAGTGTTTCATTTAAACACGTGACACAGAACAGTCCACCACCCAAAACACGTTCAATTTTACACTTATTCAGTGGTAAAACGCAACAAACAGTTAACGAGTTTTCTGGATCTCCTTTGCAATATAATAAAGTATCACTGAGAAGAACAAAATATCTTCTATATGCAGAATTTCCTCGTCTTGATACTCTCATTAATGCTCCTTGTTTAATCAACTTTCTACCAGGTTTTACCAGATTAATTGGATTTACAATACATTTCTGAAGTTTTAATAATTTTTGCGCTTCCTCGTGCTCTTCGACTAAGGCATTTATATGTCTTGCTGCTTTTTCAACTTCTACTAAGCACACTATAAAGTTCATTTGGTATATATCACTAAATATTGAAGGAGAACATAGTTGTAAATAAACTATTTGAATTTGTATTTTATATTTACCTTGTAAAAGATTATACTCTCTATGCTTATTAGGAGTATGTTGTAGGACTTCTTGTAAAAGTAATTTGTATCTAGGTACCCTCTGTATGGGTGTAATCAGTAATGAAGGTAACTTTCTACCAACTTCTGGTCTAGACTCTTGTTTACTAATAAAATCTTTAAAAGTAAAATCATTCTCTTGTTTCGTCTGAAAAAGATATTTCTTAAATAATGCTCAGCACATACAAATAATTTTCAGTGAAGAAAATTTGAAATAACACGTTACCTGTAATAAAGATAAAATTTGTTCAAAATCGTAAGCATAAACAGAGTATAATTTAAAAAATGGTGCAAGTTTATGAAACGCACCAGCAATATTCTGTGGGTCTTGCTTTAATTCCTTTATTAATTCTCCACTAACATTATATAATGTTTTTATATTTTCATACAACGTTGAAAGTAGAATGTGGTCTAACAATTTTCTTTCAATCATAGGTTGTACGAAGAACTGAAAGAATATAAAATTAATTTAATTCCATTAATAATTATGATTATTATCAAGTATATATAAATATGACTAAATTGAACCTCTGTCAATATTTCTAATTGTCGCAAATAAGTAACTTCTGTTGTTAAAATTTCTTGAATAGCTTGATATCTTAAATTCTGTTCCTTTTTTTCTAAATACTTCTGATTATTTTCATTTAGATTATTAAGTACTGAAAACATACACATTAAATTACATATTTATAAATTATTATAGATATATGGGAATAAATTGTGTACTATACCCTTCATTCGACTTCTCATACTTAATACATTTCTATTGTTTATTATTGCCTTTAACTCAAAACTTAAAGGCGTTTGTGGCGATGCTGGTGAATTCATATTCTAGAAATATGTAAAGTAAATGTCTTAATTTTTATGTACGTACATGGTATGTTAAGTCATAAACAAATTTTAATATACCTCAACGATATGTATTTGTATAAAATTATACAGAAATATACTTCGTATATATAGTAATACTCTTCTAATAAATTAAAGTAATAATACTTTCAGGAATGTAATATCGGTTGCAATACAAAGTTTGAGGTCCGTGTTCTTGTACCAGAGAGGAATGAGAGTGCTCACGCCCGCGGTTTCGGCGTTCCCATTTTCGTGACATTGCCGCTTTAGCATGGCACAGAACCGGTCCGTCTTTTAGCATGACACAGAACCGTGTCGTCTTTCCTGGAACAGAACCGGGCCGTCTTTTAGCATAAAACTGAACGCACATTATTTTTTTAACCAGGATTAGAACGTACAGCTTAATTGTTTTATATGAAATATGTAACTAACATGTGTAATCTGTATTTGTTCGAATTTTTCCGGATTTTCCATTTTTTACAACTAGAGTTTGCAACTGCAAAATTGGAAAAAAATAAAATACGTATCATTACAATTAATATTATTCTTAATTTATATTAATTAGAGATTTTGTACACAAGATTTACATGTTAGTTACATATTTCATATAAAACAATTAAGCTGTACGTTCTAATCCTGGTTAAAAATATAACGTGCGTTCAGTTTTATGCTAAAAGACGGCCCGGTTCTGTTCCAGGAAAGACGACACGGTTCTGTGCCATGCTAAAAGACGAAACGGTTCTATGTCATGCTAAAGCGGCGATATCACGAAAGTGGGAACGCCGAAACCCCGGGCGTGAGCACTCTCATTCCTCTCTGCTTGTACATCAGTAAGTTTTGTTCAGTTTTGTTCTCTCGATGGGTTTCACTTGGATTTGAAATGATCGTATCGTTGAATAGTTTTAGGGTGATCGAATTGCACTATTGGTCAATCAACAATAAAGCGCCAATAAAAAAATGAGACGGAATAGAGATTTTCAGAATCATCAGTTTATAGAATTTTCTGGTTTTATAAAGTTGGCAGCATTACAGAGCTAGGGACTAAATATACGTGTTCCGGAATATCAAAACATATGATGATGAAGTGACAATTTGACGAAAGTCGAATTTCTTATTACTTACAACCTGGATTTTCAAGAATTTGTGATTATCTTTAGTGACATCCAAAGGAACTATATCGTTGGAATATAGCATCAAATTTATTGTTGTGCTTTCAATCAAGGTACGATATGGTTGATTTGTCTTAAAAAATTGTTTAATTGCGGTCCCGTGTGTCAGCTGTGAAATGTCATGTCCGGATTTTAATGATTTATTAAAAACCGAATATATGCATAGAAAAATCTACAATAAACAATGTTTTCCAAATCTCTTTGTGATATGTAATTAATATTTTAAATTACTTAATTACGTAACAAAATCTTTTATTGCTACACACTGCTTGTAATAAGTAGTAAATTTTATGCATAATCACAAAAACAGATTAATTTAGTTGAAAGTTGTTATCAGTTTGTAATGAAAAATATAATTGTCATATAGGTTATGGTCCATTAAATAGCTGTGTTGCAGGTTATGTTCCACGTTGGTTATGATTATGTTCCGAATTTCCTATATGTAATTTATGCAACCTGTTTTACAAAAGTTAATATTTTGTTTTTGTTCTTCTCACGTATTTAAATATGAAACACTAGGTAACATTGTGAATTTTTTTCTCGTATAATATATCCGAAAAAAATAGTTTTTGAAATATTGTACAAAGCAGTAATAAATATGTGACAATCTAATATTTGTTGCAAGTGAGAATGTATTTTTGGTCATACTTTATACTTCTATTGCATTGTAGTCTAAATATATATTCATTATGTCATGATCCATATTTTGAAATTTATAACTGATATATTTGTAAGAGGAAATTTTTGTTTTATAGTGTTTGTTAATTCGTTGTTTATAATATAACGTGAAATTAAATAAAGCATATATTTAAGGAATATATAAAATATTAGATATTTTATGTTGTATAATAATCTTTCTCTGTTTCAGAATATTGTAAAAAAGTGCTTGAATGTGGAAACAAACATGTACATCATGTATATATACTTTTTGAAAAATATAATGCATGAAGCTTATGCGTGAACAATCTGTTAGATACACCATCACGTATTGAAAATAAATATTATATAATATTTAAAATGCCACAAGCTGATGGTGGTGCTATACCAGTAATAAATAATCAGAACGGTGCATCTGTACGTAATAACCCTAGTGGTGGTGATACGAGTCGGAGGACTTTAAATAATAATAACATGGATAATAATAATATGAGAAATAATAACAATCTAAACCCATTAGTTAATGTTCGAGACAGATTATTTCATGCAATATTTATCAAGGCAGCATTAACTTATGCGAGGGCATTCCCAAGGCCTGTCAGACGTGTGATAGAATTTATAGTTTTGTTAAAGGTGAATCATCTTTTGCTTATACTGTTAAATTTACAAATAAATAATACAACAGTGTTGCAGTTATTATATAATTATGAATTATGTATTTCAGGCTATATTAGCATTTTTCGTGCTGGCTTATATCCACATAGTATTTTCACGTGCACCAATTAATTGTTTAGAACATATAAGAGATGATTGGCCACGGGATGGCATATTAAGAGTTGAAATACTTCGAAATGGAGGAGAAGATTATAGTATAGAAAAAAGCTATGCGAAGGAAGAGAAACTGAGACAAGAAAAAGTTGATAATTTAATCAATGCTTTGGGCATATTACCTACGGATGGGTAAGAGCAAATTCACTCTACAAATATTTAAGAAAAATGTATTAATGTCGGCATTTTATCGAACATACTAATTGTTGTCATTATTTTGTTAATAGATTTATAAATATTGAACCATCTGCCGTCGACGAAGATAGAGATGCTGGTAAAATATCTAACGATGAACACCACGATAATTTACCATTATTTGAGAAAGAAACCGTTACTAAAACTGTTTCTAGTCAGGCACAAGATCCAAATTTAAGTGTAAGTAATACAACAACAAGTCCTTCATATTCAACGAACCTTTGGAATGAAGTAGATACAAACAGTAAGCAAGTAGGTACCAATAATTGAACAACTGTCAGACAATTTACAGTAACTTTTCGAAATATTCGAGAAAATTTCGGATCCGTTATTCGGGCACTTTGAAGCAGGGAATCATTCTAACCAGGATTACACCGCTTTTTCTATTGCAGAGAAAGATAAAAAACAAGACACTCGAGGAGTAAACGATATAGGATATTATATGGTAGATGAGCTTGTTAAACGATTCCCAAAACTTCAGATATGAGTAAAATAACTTATTCGTGTACTAATTGCCCAACTGCAATTAGTTTGTTTTATTAAACATTGTTCAAATATTGGCATGCTGATGTTATTTTTATCAGAAAAATAATCTAAAAATACATTGATATAGGTAAATGGTGGGCTTTTGTATATTCGGAGCTTTATTTAATTAACCAGCGGAATGAATAAGCTGAAACGCTAAACAATAAACAAATTTCTTACATCAGCTTTTTCAAATAACATCTGCTCGTGATTCGAAAGATTATATTCTAAATTTATTACTATTCATGTAGGTTTGTTCCTCCTAGGATTGTTTTATCAATTAAAAGATACTCTGTACACATATTTAGAATCTATGTTTGTTGCTGGTTGGGTCTAGAGAAATAGTCGAATCGTTCGAAGCGTTACTATGTATGTTTACATTCTTTAGACCCATTATTTTTCATTTGTATGATTTCTTACTTAAAATTTCAGACATCCGACGAAAAAATAATACAATTAATAAACGTACTAAACAATACTGGAACAGAAGATGTAAATAAATCTAATACAGAGGATGTTATTCAACCTTTAAAGGAACAGAACTCTGAAACTGATAAATCATCTAGATCAGGTACAGTGAATTTATAATAGTAATCATCAGAAGAAGTTTCGTTTGTTTATATACTTGTTATATTTTTTAAAACTACTTACTGTTTTTAGATGATGGTTATATTGTAGAATATTCATTAGAATATGGTTTCTTGAGATTATCGCCTGTTGCCAGACAAAGGTTAAACATTCCTGTCAAAATTGTTACTTTGGATCCCGTCAATGATAAATGTTTTGGCGACGCATTTTCAAGATTAATACTCGACGAATTCTTAGGATACGATGATTTATTAATGGCGAGTATTAAGACTTTGGCGGAACACGAGGACAATAATGGTTTTTTAAGGTACAAAATTTGTGAAGTAATCGTATTTCTTAAATATTTCAACATTTTATATGGAGTACAGCTCACAGGTTCTTTCACCTTTATTTTACAGAAACGTTGTAACTGGAGAACATTATCGATTTGTAAGCATGTGGATGGCTAGAACTTCGTATCTTGCTGCATTTTTCATCATGTTAGTGTTTGTAAGTATACATTCACAACTGTAATATATGGAGTTTTGTGCTGTCGTCATGATTTCGACATTTACTTTTTTGCATGCATCGATTGCGTTATCTACCGGTTCAGGAATTTTACACGGTTAAATTAGGAAGCCTTTTATTTTCGGCGATGAATCTGGAAAGCTCCTAAAGTTAGATTTAGTTGCATGCGCTGCGTGTTTTCGATCCGGATATATTCTTTCCCGTCGAGGGGATGGTATCATACATACCCACGCGACAAACTGGTACGTGTAAAAGGATACGGCAATCAATTCAAAGTAACGCGCTGAGGTAGTCTGCGTTAGACCCTCCCAACCCCTGCGTCCTCACGTTCTGCGATCCCTTTGGAGTTGAACCAGCGGGCATAAATCAACGTTATTAGGGGCATCGTATTCGTTACAGAGGCCCCAAGCCGGTAATTTCGTATCAAATTGTCTCCAAATAAGTTGTACTGTTACGTTGTTAGCCAGGATAATGATTGCCAGGTATTTCCAATCAGTAAAATTTAAAAACTTGCACCTCCTCGCATTCGAACCGGATTTGATCGCCTCTAATTAACGCAACGACAATTTATTCAAATTTCCGCTCGAAGAGACAACAAGGTTGATCTATCAAAATGTTTTTTGCTCACCGGTTTTTCTTCACCGGTTAAACGTTCGCTTAGGGCACCCTCGTTAATGGATAACTTTTGCCGTGTAATCAAAGGCATAATCATATCAGTGCATTATCGGTAACCACGTACCAACATAAACAGCGCGGATGCCAGATGGCTCGTGAAATTTCAGGGTATTCCCCGGGTGTTAGGAAGTGATTGGATCATACACAGACCAACGAATAGCTACGCTCGTGTTTAATGGGTTCACACCGTCAGAACAAATGAGTAATACTACATGCCACTAACCATGATTCAAATGCAATGCATTGTACGGCGGGCTACATCTAGTCCATATCTATGTACATATTCACGGCAGATATAGTGAAAAGCCAATTACTCCATGCATGAGTAATTTTACCAGAAGAAATGCTCGAATGTATTGACGAGGTGAGAAATAGAGAGGTGCGAGGTACGAGAGAGTGAGAGGCAGATTGTTTATTAATCCCGGTTAAATATTCGAGCGAAATACATCGGGTCGCGAGTCGTTCACTTTTACAATCTCGGATTCGAAGCCCTTTTAATTTCGGTGTACAGTAATGTCTCTGTATATGGGAAACAGCTGTACGCGATATTTGTTAAAAATTTATATCCATCGCCGCAGGGTGTAGCTTTTGAGGAAGATCGAGACGAGGTGATCCAAATTGCGTCAAATAATTATGTAATATAACACTGCAGCTATTCAACACTGCACTATTATCCGAAAACTCACGTTTTGTCAATCGGTTCGGATAATAGAGGTTCCACTCTATCGCGAATAAAACAAGTAAATACGATCGAAATCGTATCGTGTTTGGTGTCGTATTAATCAGAAAAATGTCACGGATGTATTAACAACAGTTTCACAAACAAAATAATGGAGAACAGGAGAGTTTTCTCACTGAATTAGTATTGTCACGCGACACCTGCTGTTGCCGACATTCCGTTTACTCGCTGTCCTCCGCTTCGTTCCACTCGTATCACGGAATACAGTCTGTAGCACTGTACAAGCGACACCTCGGCTCTCAAATTTTCCCATATATCGGGGCAGTACCGTACAACGCTAGATTACATTGCGCGGTTCATTTAAAATTCAAGCATCTACACGAACAGGGAGTTAGTTACGGCCGTCCACCGTGACGCAACGTTCGCTGCGTCATGATTACGTTGATTGCTCTCGTTACGTTCGCAAATCACGGTTCTGCCAGAGCACCATCCTCAAAAAGCTGAAAGGAACGGTTTTGTTTAGCGTCGGGGCTAATTCTTGCGGGCCCCGGCCGGTTCTACAAGAATTACTAAATCGATCGAACCCCCTCAATTGAATTCTCGTCGGATTCTGACGATTCAATTTGCCCGACAATTATCGTTAGCCCAGTATTTTGAATTAAATACGTTGTTACTCTTTCATCGAGTTTCCGCGTAATATCGCGCGTACAGAGGCCCGGGGAACGCTTTGAATGTACTTGTAGTTGAGCGTGGGGGCGAACGGGGGCGAGTGGAATGGTCGAGGGTCGGAGGGTCGGAGGGTCGGGGACAGAGGGCGAGCCCCGTGCAACAACACGTGAATGTTACTCCAGTGCTTGGAGTGCCACCTGGAACCACCCTCGGTCAACCCACCGTAAAGTCACGTGTACGGCACTGTCGTTATCCGCGGTACTACCCCGTATCTCCTGTGTCATGTGCACACGACATTGGGCCGATCTGTTCCAATACAATCCACCCTGCAACACTATTCTTCTTCGCCTGCCTCCTCCACCGTCCTACCGGCATCCCTTTTTATTCATTGAACTTTTGTCCCCCGTTCCGTCTCCACTTGGAATATTTTCCACAATCCATATATCGAATGCGACCAGTTCACCGTGATTCGATTCGCTGTAGTCCTCCCGTGACCCGGAAGAACCGGGTGGACCCGAACGTGGACCAGGCTGGCTCGTTTCTTGTATATTAACACTTTATTTACTGGAGGCCTATTAACAGGCTTCTGAATAATCGTGCTCTACAATATGGAAGCTTAAAAATCTTGTTTCGCACAATAATTCCGAACAAAATCATTGGATCAATCCGCTCCGTGTAGCATTGTTCTCTAGAGAATATCTCCGGGATATTTCGGAAACTAATCGTGAAAGATAAGCGACGGACATATGTATACGGAAAAGTTGCTCAGAATGTTAACCTTGACAACGGATGTCAAGGTCAAGGTCAGTAGAGCTGGGTCCCGTTTCGTCAACATTTATCGGCAATATTGACCGATGGTTACGGTGTCCTATTTATTGAATTGTTTCTGAATATGCACAATTAATAAACACAACATACGTGACAAATTAATTCTGTTGCGAAAACATATTTGCACGAAGGCAAATAATAAACGATATCTACGTTGTTGCAAATAATAAACAGGTAATAAACAGTTAATACACGTTACTTCGACAGCGTTTCAATGAACACATAGAAAAGAGAATAACAATTACGTGGGCTTCTGTTTTCTATATGTCGGAAGAGAAAAAACAATAAGTTTAACACAACACTGAAAATTACTCGATCTTAATCTGAATTGAATTGAATTATTGGAGCTTCCCCTCGACTGCAACGATCATTGGCCATATGGCAAATGGGAATTGTTACAAAAAACAACAGCATTAGGAGAAAAAAAGATACGTTCGTAAGCCAACTATCAACGGGCTAAACGGAAAATTGGGAGTCGATACTATTTTTATCTGATACTACTATCTCAGATCATAGTAAAACGGCTTTGTCATACAAGATTCGCCGCACTGGCAAGCAGCTGTTCAATGCCAGCACGAGAATCGTCAAATTACCACGAACGTGGGGTAATAGACAAATGTATAAGTTCGTCCGCTCAAGTACTATCAATTGACGTACGCGGCAGGTCGGAACTCGGTGACCAACAAAAATTATCTGAAGAACTATCGTATTGCAAACTGTTGCATCGACAACTGCCTTCAAATATCGGATGTTCGCACGGTGTCCTGTTTCAAAAGCGTTCTCAGTGAAACTCGATTGCAAATTTCAAGTTTACAGGTATTTCTCTTCAAGAGGCGAAGCCAGAGAATAGTAGCCAGGGATCGAATCTGTGAAATACAATGTAGGCGAGCATGATTGTTAAAACGTCTACAAAACGGATGTTGCAAATGGTGTTACTTATTACAAGGGGGGCAGCGCTCGATGCGAAAGTAGTTTTGCATAGACCAAACTTTAGAAACATTTCAGCATATGATGTTCAGTGAAATGAATGCAAAGAGTCGTGCATTTCACCAAATTCATTGGTATGGTAAAAAAAAAAAAATATATATATATATGCATAAAAATCGTCAAAAGTGGTTTAGATACAACGTATTAAGATAGTATAATAATCATGTTTCTCGCATTCTAAGAGTTAAATTCTGATTCCATGTCATCGTGCTGATTGTTCATAAAGGATCGTCAAGGGATTTCAACAATGTTTTTGTGCTCTAGAAGCGTGCTATACTTAACCCTCGAACTCCTGCGAGTTGTAGACCTATGCCGGAGTCATTTCTGACCTACACCAATATTTCACTAATACAGTTTTCCTTCGATATAAGACGATGGCTCGGGACCGGCTTCCGTCGTATTTCGGATGAAGAAGAAGAAGGGATAGCGATTTTCTGATTTCGGACTAGAAAGCGTCGTCTTATATCGGAATAAAATTGTACATATTGACGGTCTCTCGAGCGACGAGTCATGGTGGGGATAATATTTAAAATAAAATCCCTTTTTGAGTGGCGAGGCTATTTTTTTCGTCAGGTCTTTTTTTGCAAATAACACCGGCGCATCTGCAAAGCACGATTAAACGATACCGTTGCTAAGGTCGCTCATTGCAAATAAATAGTAAATTATCGCCGGGGCGTCAGGTGCTAGTTCAATCCGAACCGATCGCAATTCAATTGCACTATTCGCTCCCAACCAAATAACCGTACGCGTACCGCACGATTCGCAATTTGCCTCGTAACCGTAGCTTTATCGTAATCCCTTTCTTTTTTTTATGAAAAAAAAAAACATATTTTTATTCATGCCGGGTACTGATTTGCGCGATTCGATGGCCGGATAATTTCGATCACTATTACATTTCCGTTCGTACGTATTTCAGATTCTAATTCTATTTGAAGAAAATGTTGTGGTTTGTAAAAATTATATACTTCTTGCTATCGCTATTATCCTGTATTAACATATGGATTGTATATTCAGCTCGAATAGTTCTAACCTTATGCAATAGAGGACCATTGCCTAATTTTTATGAAGTAATGCGTTGGTACGTGTTTTCATTGTTCTGTAGAATAGATATAATAAAAAGAAAGTGTACGAAGCATTTGCACAATTTTCGAAATTAACAAGAGAGATGACAAATATAATACAATGTTCATCGGACTCAAAACTGTTGATTTATATGTTCTTTTCGCTCTTTTCATTTGCAAAATATTTTTTCCGGACCACTCTGCCGTGAAAGCTACGATTTTTTAAAAATTTATGCTCCTAGCTAACAGATAAATCAACGCTTAAATATTGTTTTAAATGCACAACAATTTTTTTGTATTTGTCTTTCGAATTTCTTTAATAATTCGAATCATGATCCGAGCAATATACTGATTGATTTTCGGCGAAAGGGATTTTAATAAATTAATTTATACAAATCAGAATTCAGGCAACAGTTACAATTCATCGCTAATTTTCATGGAGTTTTTACTTTTTGTTACAATGTTAACGACTAGACACTTAAGAAATAATTTAGAGGAATTTAACACTTAATTTCGATCTAGAAAATTTTACTGTAATATTAACTGTTTACTGTAATATACAATTTTTTTTCTTTCAGACTATCTCCATTTCGATGTTGCTGCGGTATTCGCATCATCAAATTTTCGTGTTTATCGGTAAGTGTTTACAAATGTGTTGATTATATTAAAAATAGCTTGATGTTCTTTTTAAATTTTATATTTCAAGTTTCAACATTTTTACATTTAATTTCGTTTTTAAAACATGTTATTGTCTTATTGATGAACATTGTTTAATTGTTACTGGTCCATTACCGAATAACAGTTCAATTATTTATAGAGTTGTTTATAAATTTCTTAATTTTCTGTATTTGCTAATCTTAATTGATAAATTGTAAAGGATATTTTTTACATTTTTGAAAATGCGATTTATGAGTATGTTTTATACATACGTAGCTTATTTTTCAGAAATTTTATATATTTCACATAATCAAATTTTATTGAATTTCATACATTTCAGTAAGTTCAATATCGAAATTTAAAAATAAATATTAATTGCAACTATACATTTTATTTAATTTTCAACATTTTACGAGATTCTTTTCAAAAATCATGATCACTGATCAACTCTGTACAGTTCTTCTGTAATTCTGTAACTTTGAAGTTACATATGTATATATATGTCAATATTTTTGAGTCTAATATATCTTGTTCTGTGTGTCAATTTTGATTTCACACATCTCAGTAAATTCACTTTTTATACAATGCGAAATTTTGAAATTGCAATGTATCATTGAAGTAGCATTTTCTCATCGATATGTTACTATGGATTATGTATCGAGACATTGATTAAGATTCTTGAACTGAAAACTTATCTTTCTGCTCTCCATCTTCATTTTGTTCAAATTGACTATTTTAAACCGGCATAATAAGTCCGACGTGCCTACCGTTGGCGCATGCGATAGTTCGCAATAAACGAGAGTAGCAAATCATCCGTCTCGTACTTAACGATGCGGTCAAGAACACTATACACTGAGATGACGCATTATCATGCATGCACGTATAGTATACGCCTCGTTAATATCTGTCGCGCCTGTGTAATTGTGATCACTTCAAGAGAGGACAGCAAGCAGTGTCATAACACGGCTCCAGCCATGGAGTTGATGTCGAATTGGTCCGTGTTCTGGATGCTAGTGGTAACTGTGATCGTCATTTGCTTGACGAAAGTTATATCAGTGATACATTATCAGGCAACCTATTGGAAAAAACGCGGAGTACCTAACGCGCCAAACGAAACATGGCGAATGTTTTTCCGGCGTGTGACATTCTTGGACGTATTCAAAAAACTTTACAACTACCGCACAGACGTCAGATACATCGGGGTGATGGACTTCACTGTTCCAACCGCCCTGATAAGGGACCCAGAATTGATCAAAGAACTGGGCATCAAACAGTTCGATCACTTCACGGATCACAAGATCTTCCTAGACGAAAAAGTGGAGCCACTTTTTGGGAAAACTGTGTTCTCCTTAAAAGGTGATCGCTGGAAGAAGATGAGGAACACTCTGAGTCCGTTCTTCACATCCAGCAAAATGAAGTTCATGTTCGGCCTGGTCTCCAAAAGCTCCCACGAATTCTTCGACTATTTGTACAGCCATCCCGAGCTCTGTTCCATGGTGGACGCGAAACAAACGTTCACAATCTTCACGAACGATGTGATCGCTACCTCAGCCTACGGCATCAGTGTGAATACTTTGAAGGACCCGGACAATGAGTTCTACAGAGTGGGAACCAAGATCTCAAGGTCTTTAGGCTCTCTGAACTTAATTAAGCTTGTGTTGCTAGGCACGTTTCCCCGTTTGTCCAAAATAGTCGGGTTAACAATGTTTCCTCAAGCTGCGATAGATTTCATTCGAAAGATTATCAGGGAAACTGTGAAGAAACGGGAGGAGCTTGGCATAGTCAGGCCAGATATGATACATTTGTTGATGCAGGCTAGGGACGCGCAAACAGATAACAAGATCAGCATGGACGATATGGTTGCTCAGGCATTTGGGTTTTTCGTTGCTGGCTTTGATACAGTGTCCACGGCCATGTCCTTTGTGACTCACGAACTGGCGAATCAGCGAGATATTCAAGATAAACTGAGAGAGGAAGTAGATCGCTACCTTGCTGAGGATAATGGAGAGATTTCGTACGAGGCTCTGTCGAAGATGGAATATCTGGACATGGTGGTTTCAGAAACGCTTAGGAAGTATCCTATAGTTCCTTTCATCGATAGAGTCTGCGTGCAACAGTACGAACTGCCTCCTGCTGCACCTGGTTACAAAAGTACCACCATATACCCTGGTCAAAACCTTTGGTTCCCTGCTTGTGCGTTGCATTACGATCCACAGTATTTCCCTGATCCGGAGAAGTTTGATCCTGAACGATTCAACGAAGAAAACAAGAAGAACATTGTCCCTTGTACCTACATGCCTTTTGGACTCGGACCTAGAATGTGCATTGCAAATCGTTTCGCGTTGATGGAAATTAAGATTATGATAGTCTATCTGATGCAAAAGTTTGTGATCGAACCTAACGAGAAGACGAAACCGCTTGTGTCTGATAGAATGAATTTCCAGATGCAACCGATAGACGGGTTCTGGTATACTTTGAGGAAAAGGGATGATTCTCCTTTAGTAAAATAAGTATCTTGTACACTAGTTTTAAGACAACAGAAAGTTTTGATTTAACGGAAGTTAGATGAACGAATTTATTTTTTCTTTTGATACTGTTGGCAAGTCGAAGACAATATGAAAATATTCTTGAATTGATGTCCTTGTTGTCCAGATTTTGAAAATTATGTTATTCTTACCTCAAATAATCAGAAAAAAATTTGTAAAACTTTAATATGTATAATTTTACGGAAAAATCAGTCGTTGCATCAAGGTTTTCAATTCTTCTAATGTTTTCACAGTTTTCTAGTTTGTTTATTCTAATTATCACTTCCGTGATTATTGATTTCTTTGATCGTTATTGTTATTGAGCCAAGATATTCTTAAAATTTAAGTGCGCACAGGTTTGCTGTTTTGTACGTATGATGTCATGAATAAAATTAAGCGGAGGCACTATGAGTTAGCATGAGTACCCTGTTATGTTGTATCAAGGAAATTGTAAGATTGAATGCATGTAGAATTTTGAAATTACAATGTGTTGGTATATAATCGAAAAGTTATTTATTGATTCTCATTTATTCCTGCGAGGGACATTTAAATTTCTACTCTTTGTGCGACATAAGAGCCTTTAAACAAATTTAATGTCGTTCCTTTTTTCTGTATGAGAATGAGATTATAGATTGTGTATATTTTCTTTTATATTTGTAAACCTACTTCTTTGAGATCAACGTTTATCCTTTTATTGCACCCACTATAAATAGTTAACAAATTAAATTGGCTACTCGGGGATCAGAATTTAGAACAAAGTTAGAAATGACTTAGTTTTACACCCACACTCTAAATTTTGCAGCGTCGACAGTAATTTAAAATGACATTTATCATGTTCTTTGATGTATAACGAGTGAAGTATATTGACTATAATTATACGTAATAACGGATGCGTGTTCAACATCAAAAGTGTTTACATGCTGATAACAATGATAACTAGATATCTAGATAAACATAATCTTTAATTTCATCATGATTTCCTAGAAGTTGAAAATACTTATTGTTCTTTAGGCACGATAAAGAGTACGTTTAGAGACGATAAACATTTCAACTTAAAATGATTCATATACTGAACACTCACTCACTTTATTATCCGAACACTCACATTCCATTGATTAGTTTGTATATTAAAAAATTGCCCAAATTGCGTCGTGTTTGTTGTCAGTTTAATTAGAAACACTTCACGAATACCTTGGTAGAATTATCAAGAAAAACTAATTAAAAACAAAAATACTGAAAACATACGAATCTAGTCTTTCGACCGAGCAGTATACTACAATAGGAATGCATTTAATTTTCCTTGCTATCTGTGATTTTCAATCGAATAATTAAGGTTCACGTTAAGATAAACAGTTCCCACCAAACAGCTGATTCGCATTAACGTGTCATACCCATACCTGGAACGATTAAATAATTTTTAAAATAATCGTTTCGCGAAACTCTGGGGATTAGCCGAGTGGAACACTTCGTATTATTTTATCAAAAATGTCGCATTATCGTTTCCTGTTCGCCAATTTATCAATCGATCTATGATATCGCAAGTTGAACGACCTCCGTATCAGATCCGTTAAAGCAATAGGATCAATAGATCCTCGCGCCTGTTTTAACAATACATCAAATCCAATGTAGCATTTCAAGTATCAAGTTTATCAGTCTGGATCTGGATAAAAATCGTTAACATGTTGGACGCCGTGCGATACATTAACTTATCTTTTTAATGTAATCGTTGCATCAGTTAAGTACTGTAAATTGCTATAACAATTACACTGCGGGTGGTTTCTGCAAAATAAAAATTTTCTTTGTCAATTGCAAGAAACAGGAACAAAGTTCAAATTCTTTTGTTTCTTTAATAATTTCAATATACTGAAGGTAATATACATCGACGTTCTTAAATTCTTTTAAACTCCACCTAAACGCATAACCACAACAAACTGCCATATAAATGCATAAAATCCGTAATAGGTAATTATTTACAAAAGGGTTCTCCTCTCCGATTTTGATAACCTCGAAATATATTGTACGGTATAAATGTCGCTCAGCCATCGATTTTAGATATTCGCGAAAAAAAGTGTTACGGTATAACTACAGCAAACTCCGTCATTTCCCAATTAATGGGGTTTTTTAATTTCGTCCTTTAGGTTACAAAGCCTAAACGTTGGGACTACGGAAGCATCGATGGTGGGGATCAGGACTTTTGGGGGTTTCAGGAGACTTCTTTGCAGCTCCTAACAGTACTGCCTTTCGGCCTTGTTTCCCGAGATATTAAAAAAGAAAAAAAAGAGAAAATAAAAAATTTTTTTAGTCTTTTCCCACCTTTTACCACCTAACATCCATCTGAGCATGTTCATACCTATTTTAAGAAACAGCGTTAATTTCTGTGAGTAATCGTGGTACAAACTTCGGAAGTCAGTAATATGATATCTCGTATCAATCCCCTCTTTCGTGGCCAGGCGTGGCTGTGCATACATGTCACTTATAAAAATCGGTAATGAGCAGTCGTCGTTACTATTGGACATTTCCCACGATGGAGTTTGCTTCAGGCTTGTCTGCGTTTGGAATACTGGTGGTCACTCTCGTCGTCGTCTGTTTGACGAAGTTCGCGACATTACTGTACCAGAAACACACCTACTGGAAGAGGCATGGGGTTCCGAACACGCAAGATTTACCAAACTCTGGATGGCGATGGTGGTTCCCGCGAGTAACATTCTTAGAATACATCAAGTTCGTTTATACTAATCATACGGAGGTGAAATACTTTGGGATAATACAGTTCTTGCGACCTACCGTCGTACTAAAAGATCCTGAATTAATCAAAGACATCGCTATAAAACACTTCGACCACTTCACGGACCATAGAAACGTGCTCAACGAAGAGCAGGACCCAATCTTCGGTAGCAACCTGTTCTCCCTAACTGGCAATCGTTGGAGGAAAATGAGGAACACCTTGAGCCCCTTCTTCACGTCCTGCAAAATGAGATTCATGTACGGCCTGGTCTCCAAGTGCTCCCACGACTTCTTCGACTATCTCCACCATCATCCCGAGCTCTGTTCCATGGTGGACGGCAATGCGACATTCAAAAGATTCACGAACGACGTGATCGCGACATCAGCGTTTGGCATCAGCGTGAACTCTCTGAAAGATAGGGACAACGAGTTCTACCGGACAGGAATCGAGATGACCAACCTGATCAAATCGATAACCGTTATCAAGTTCATGATGCTGAGTCTGTCCCCCCGACTGTGCAAGATGATGGGAGTATCGATATTGCCGAAATCGACGAAGAGCTTCTTTCGCAAGACCATTTCGGACACTGTTAGGATCCGGAAGGAGCAAGGTATAGTCAGACCAGACATGATCCATTTGCTGATGCAGGCTAAGGAGGAGCAGAAGCTCGATGAAATCTCCGTCGACGACATAGTCGCCCAAACGTTCATATTCTTCGTGGCTGGCTTCGACACCGTGTCCACGATGATGAGCTTCATGACTTTGGAGCTAGCGATGAATCAGGATGTTCAGGACAAGCTGAGAGAGGAAACGGATCGTTACCTTGCCGAAGAGAACGGAGACGTCTCTTACGAGGCTTTGTCGAAGATGGACTACATGGAGATGGTGATTTCCGAAACGCTGAGGAAGTATCCCACTGTT
Organism: Halictus quadricinctus; assembly: GCA_028454245.1. Lineage (NCBI taxonomy): Eukaryota > Metazoa > Arthropoda > Insecta > Hymenoptera > Halictidae > Halictus > Halictus quadricinctus. Next base: position 9,680,973 of record CM052127.1, read on the forward strand.
GCGATCACTGACAGGGTCTGCGTGGAGAAGTTCGAGCTACCACCTGCCGGGCCTGGTTACAAACCTGCTACTGTCTACCCTGGTGAAGATGTTTGGCTACCCATTCAAATGCTGCATTGGGACCCGAAGTACTTTCCTGACCCGGAGAAGTTTGATCCAGAACGATTCAGCGAGGAGAATAAGAAGAACATTGTCCCTTATAGTTATTTGCCTTTTGGACTTGGGCCTAGAATGTGCATTGGCAATCGGTTCGCGTTAATGGAGGTGAAGATCATGATGGTTCACCTTTTGCAGAGATTTGTGATAGAGCCTAACGAGAAGACGAAGTCGGTGGTGTCGAAGAAAAATCATTTTCAGATTCTGCCGGACGACGGGTTTTGGTATACTTTTAGGAAAAGGGATGCTTAGGGAAGTTCTTGTGCGATTATTGTTGTTCAATCTTGGACTTGGTGTATTTCTGATTAAACTGTAATGGTAGAAGAAGTATAACTTTTTTCTTCTAATTGTCTTATTTTACAACTTTTTTATGTAAGCCTATATTGAAAATTTAAACAAATACGTTTTGTAGATCTGTGTCAATTGAAGTCTGAAAATTTCATAAAAATTGGTTAGCATTAATCATTGCATAATTTCATCTTTCCGATTATCATGTTTTCTGCAGTTTGTCTCATTGTATCTAATGACTTAGTATCTACCGCGTTTGCCTTTTTGTAGTGACGCGTCTTCTGAGGAATAAAGACGAACGTAAATAATTTTTGCTGATTTCCTGTGACGGGATAATAAGTCCTTACGCGGTCTAAGTGCCAGGGATTTTTTGCCCCAATGATACCTTCATACTGCTATCGATATATGAAATAGTTATCTTTCAGAAAGAAACTAAAGCGTATACAGGCTGCTGAAAGATCTTACAATCGTAGTATGTATCAGAGTTGGGCAGTAATTAATTACATGAGTATTTAATTACATCTTCAATTACACGAGCAAAAGTGGCCTATAATTTCAATAAGAAAACGGTTAAATGGTCCAAAACATAAAAATTAGTGGTTCGAAAGAACAATTACACTGAAGTAATTGTTAGACTCAATTAAAATTACTGTAGTCATGTTAAGTAATCGCAATTACCCCTTTCAGTAATCTCCTATTACTTCTTTCATTGAGGCTCTCCATTAGAATTACTTCTTGAAGCTAAGTAATTGCTATTACTTGTAATTTAAATTACCTTTTAATTGTAATTTAAGTCTTAGCAATTAAATTACAAATACCTCGCGGTAGTGGGGATAATTCCGCGACGGATAACTCAGAAGTCTCGGCGACGTATATCCCGGATTCACTGTATTTACTTTTTACAAGGAGATACAATAAATGCGATTATCTCCAGAACTATTTGTTATTGGAAAAAATGTTTCGTACAAGACTGTTTCTGTTTCGAGAGGGATGTAATCCAGTGCCGCTATTTTATATTGTAAGTGTTCGCATGAAGGTCACATGAAGGTCATCTTTATTTTTTTTTATGGAACCATATAATTTTGTATGCGCCATTCGATGCATCTCGATATTCCGAATAAAAATGTATTAACCTATTTATGTCGAAAAACTATTACTTTGGGAGATATCTTAATTTTACGTTAGTTGAACACCAAAATTATTTTTGCGCCAACTGAACAGTATGACAAAATGAGTTCGGAGGGATGCGGTTCTACTGTGCGAGATTGTTTTGTATCTAGACATCCAGATAGTGTTGCGCGAGGGTAACGGGACCGGTATTTAGCTGTTTTATATGGTGGTATAGCGAAAATGAAATACATGGGAACGGTGGTATCAGAGACAGTCAGAATGCACTCTCTTGTTGCGTTCATCGATAGGCAATTCACATTGAAATTCGAATTACCTTCGGCTGAATTTGGTTGCAACGGTGTAACTGTATACCCAGGTGAATGAGTTTGATTTTCTGTTCGCGTGTTACACCTGCACCTCAACTATTTGCTTGATTTCTGTGTATCCCGAGCACAATCGAAGCAAAAATTTAATTTTTCGCAATTACGCGATCCAATAAATATTCATTTCCATTGTATTTCAATACACTAAAAGTCGAACGTACGAGTAACGTTTACAAGCTTTAATCAAAAGTATAATAAATTGTTCTGCAATCTCTGCGTTAATTTCAGTTGCATCGGTGATCAGCTGGAATTGGTTTACTACACTGTAACACAGTGTTACGTTACAATGCCAGTTTTCATTATGCCACTGACAATCGTATTCATTATTGTTCTGTCATCCGTATTCGGTTTATACGATTATCGTTTCAAACTCTAGTAGGTAATATTGGTTATATAATGTCAACATTAAAAACGTCAAATACTAAACGGAACTGCATTTTAATATGTTTTATAAAAATTGCAATGTAAGTGTAATGCGTACACGAATAAAGAGAAATTGACTTGATCTGGGAATTTTACACAACCAGAATGTTATAGATTTTGTAAATTTTTTTTCACAGCTGATAAGATTATATCTTTACGCGTATTATTCATTTAAATATTATTCAACCATGCACGATACAGTTGTATATCGTTACAAAATTACAAACGGGGAAACTCAGTAACATTGAAGCAAAATTTTTCCGATACGAGTTTAATATGATTCGTTTGTGTTGTTTTAAACCTGTATTACAATCGCGCTTTGTGGTTTATTAATTTGCATAACTTTGTACACACTCGTCTCGCAGAACGGGTCGAATATTGGCGGAGATCATATTTTCAATTTAATTTGCATGCTTTTGCTATTATTTCAAGATCAGTTTTGCAGCACATATCAAGAATAAAATAAAGATAAAATTGTCTGCGACGCATTATTATTACAGTTTAAATGAAACAAGGTTAACAACAAATAACAATAAATCTACTCGCCGATATAAATTTAAACAAGAGTCACAAAAATCATGTATCGCATGTTCTTCTATGCTTGAAATCCTCGGAGCATATTGTCAATAACTATTACTTGCATATTGAATAAATTCATTGCCATGCATTATGCACGGCAATTTTGTTGTGAAATGTGGCTTATTAATTAAACAGCTGTGGTTCTGGACAAAATAGCATTTCAACTCTTATGTATTGCTTTAAAAATGAAGTATTTGATTAAATCACAATAAGTAGCAATAAAGTTTTTGTAATGGTACCTAAAATCAATATCTAATTGAAAATTTACAGAAAATAGTGGAACGAAGGATTTAAAAAGTTGAAAGATAAAAATTAATTTTATTCCTTTATATACACCTACTCAAAATGACATTTTTTTAAGGCATTTTTTTAGAAAAACTGTATAGACAGTTCGGGAACTAGGTGTGTTCTTCAACAAAAGATTGACGAGTTTTTACGGTAAATTTTGTTTACACACAAACGATGTTCACATTGCCGTGTACATTTCCGTGGACGAATGTAAAATTACAAATCGATCGATCGATTGGCTCTCGAGTTTCCGAAAAAAACGCGTTCGAAGTTTGAGGTAACGAAAAAAAAGTGAAAGTTTTGTGAGACCGAAAGAATAGGTTTTTGTTAGTCTGCTGTTTCGGTGATGAAACGACGAGCGTTCTCCATTCTTAAAATTAATTAAATTAAATTTCATTAATAAAATTTCTGCAGCTCGATCTGCTCTGTGTCGGAGAGCTTGTTCATCGTGGCATAGAATTGTTACTCACTTTTCTCGCCGTTCTCAAAGGAAAGCCTCGCCGTCGCGACCGATTCGACCGATTCGGGTTGATCCCGAGGAACCCGAAGAATTCGAAGACGAACGCTATCGACTTCCGCTCCGTCGATAAAACATCGTTAGCCATCCCGACTGCATCGTATCTTCGCTGACTTCCAAGACGGATTCCGTCTGTCAAAGAAATCGATCAATCGTAACGGATCGGCTTCCGAAAGATAACTTTTTCCGAACACGCTCGTACATCGTGTTTTCCCCTGTGACTTTCATTTTCGCAGCTGTCCGCGAGCTTTTCGGGAAGTATCGATGACAGACAACGCAGATCGTCAAGTGGTTGACGTAACAGTCGTTACTCCCTCCTACGGCAGTTCCCTCGTCCAATGATAAATCCGTGGATATGTTCACTCACGTTTATAACATTGCTCCTAGTCACGAGTTGGAGTCATTCGGTACGCAAACTCGTAACGATGGAGTCACCTTCGATCTCTATATCGTTCAACCTGCTGGTGGTCGGGCTAATAGTCATCGGCTTGGCGAAGCTGATCTCGTTGTTCTACGAGCAATCCGGTTATTGGGCCAGAAGACGGGTGCCGACGGTGTCGTCAATCCCTTTCTTGGGATCCGGATGGAAGATGCTCGTTCGTTGGACCTCAATGCCGGACATCGTACAGCAATGGTACAATACCCACCCTGACGTGAGGTACATAGGGACAATGAACTTCGCCACCCCGTCCGTGATGGTGCGCGACCCAGAACTGATCAAAGACATAGGCATAAAGCACTTCGAGCAGTTCCCGGATCACGAGAGCTTCATCGACGAGAGGATAGACCCGGTCTTCGGCAAGAACGTCTTTTCTTTGAAAGGCGACCGCTGGAAGGAGATGAGGAACACCCTGAGCCCGACCTTCACCGCTAGCAAGATGAGGTTCATGTTCGACCTGGTCTCCCAGTGCTCCAAAGAGTTCACCGATTACCTGTACACACATCCGGAGCAGTTCACCTCGGTCGAGATCAAGGAGCTCTTCACCAGGTACACCAACGACGTGATCGCAACCGCGGCCTTTGGCATCAGCGTGAACTCCTTGGAGAACCGCGACAACGAGTTCTTCAAAAAGGGTGCAGACGCCACGACGTTCGGCGGTTTCTTCCGGCTGCTGAAGTTCCTCTTCTTCCGTTTTAGCCCCCGGCTCTCGAAGATGCTCGGGATGCAGTTCCTCTCGCGAGACACCGGGAACTTCTTCCAGAAAGTGGTTGCCGAGACCGTGAAGGCTCGGGACACGCAAAAGATCGTCAGGCCGGACATGATACACCTGCTGATGCAGGCCAGAGACAAAGACAAGCTAACGTCGCATCAGCTGACGATCGACGACATTGTCGCTCAAGCTTTCATCTTCTTTCTGGCCGGCTTCGACACGTCCTCCACGCTGATGAGTTACGTCGCATACGAACTCGCTCTGAATCCTGACGTGCAGGAGAAGCTACGCGAAGAAGTTGACAGTCACATGGAGGAAGGGAACGGCAAGATCAACTACGAGGAGCTGCTCAAGATGGAGTACATGGAAATGGTGGTTTCCGAGACCCTGCGGAAGCATCCTCCCGTGGCCCTGATCGACCGAATCTGCGCTCAGAAGTTCGAGCTACCTCCTGCCGGACCTGGTTACGCGTCTGCCACAGTGAATCCCGGTGACGCGGTCACGTTCCCTGTGTTCGGGCTGCATCGTGATCCTAAGTACTTCCCCGATCCAGAGAAATTCGATCCGGAACGATTCAGCGAGCAGAACAAGGACAAGGTCGATCCGTACGCGTATCTGCCGTTCGGCATTGGCCCGAGGAAATGCATCGGTAATCGGTTCGCTCTGATGGAGACCAAGATTCTGATTGCCAATCTGGTGCACAGGTTCAATCTGAAACGCACGGAGAAGACCATGGTGCCGATCGTATACAGCAAAACCAACTTCTCGATCAACCCTGACGGGGGCATCTGGATCGGTTTGGAAAAGAGAGAGGGCTTGGCTTTTTAAGATTTTTACGTTCGAACAGAGCACTCGTTCGTTTTTGAAATGATGGTCGACGGGTTCGCTTCATTCGAATACACGGCTGTTTGTCCGTTGATTTACTTCGCTAAAGTTTAGCGAAAAGATTGAAAATATTGAAAACGTGAAAAGTAAATGTTTGTGTAACAGGACATTTCAACACTTTTCGCTGAGCATTGAGAGGGTTAACATTTTTATTTCGTCCTATTTAGAATTAAGTTTCGTTCAGTAGTATTAATAATTTTGTTAATTGTTTCACGA
>CM052127.1:9687068-9731408 GCA_028454245.1 Halictus quadricinctus
TTAAGTTTCGTTCAGTAGTATTAATAATTTTGTTAATTGTTTCACGATCGGTTATTATAGTTGCTTTCTATCGAAGTATTCAGAAGAACAGCAGTTGAAATTGAAATACTTGGTGCAAGAATCGAGCAACTCGACATGTTGGAAATTGTTTAAATCGTACCTGAAACATATTTAAAAACACATCGAATTTCGGCAGGTACAATTTTATTTTGAAACATGGTCTTACTCGGTTTTAGTATTAAAGTCTACAATCACTGTATCTGGGGCAATTTTTAGTGTAAATAATGTTATTAACGTCGCTTTAGTATTGTTAGTGGTTCGAGTGAATGAGCTGCTAGTTTTTCATGTTTTTGAGATACGAGCCAGAATAACAATTTGCACATTCTGCATTTTACAATTATTGTAATTATTCTTGTAAACAAACGTGGGACGTTTCGATAAATGCAGTCTTGTTATTTTGCAATGGCAATACAAATTAGTGACTGTTAATTCTCGGTTGTTTTAGCGTTAAAGGGAAAATATTACACTGGGTGGTATTAAAATTGTCATAACGCCATTTTGTATATCGAATTTACACATTCAAAGCAGCTATAGTGTGCAGAGTATAAGCAGGTCAATGACCTCTCAAGGGACACTTAACATTATCTCTTAGATAATCGCCAAGGTAACCATAATATTCTACTGAAATGTAATAAGGTTTCCCATGTTCCTAAAGAAGCTACTTAATACATTACCAGGGAAAGAAATTAAAAGTTATTGAACTTACATACGTGCCATTTCTTTCCACTTTCACGCAGAAAGTCCGAACCGTGCGAGTATGTCAGTTTCGTTTCAGTGAATTTGCGAGTCAAATGCGTCGCGTGTCGAAATGGTAATGTTGTGATTTAGTATTTAAAGAGCCGAACGATAAACCGCGCTCGTGATTATGTAATATCGTTCAGGGCATGTCAACAAACAGAGAGTCTCCTTGCGAGAGCATAAATTTCTTGTAAAATTGTATTTACGTGGACATTATTGTCGAACGAAATAAACGTACACGATTTCTGATACACCTTTATAATAAGAATTATATAATACAGATTGTTGCATTAACGAAACTGTATGTGCCAAGTGAATCGCAGTTGTACATAAAATATCGGATAGGATTATTTTCGTTGAGTGTTACACCAATGCCCATAAAAGTCACAGAAAACCAAAGCAACTTATTTAATAACATAAAAGGTGGCAAAAATAAAGTTTATCGTAATAATGATTTTTCTAATATTCTTACACCTCGTAGGTCCTAATCAAATTTGGTTTACTTAATAGATTGCGGTGAAAATTAATTTTCAAGTTTGGCAAAGAGATTTGACCATTGACGTGGCAAAATGTTAACATCGTTTATTTACAAAGGTCGCATTAACAGCAGGGTCATTAGCGACCACGTTGGTTTATATGAAATGAATCAATTATCAATTAATACATTCGCGTTAACGTTAATGGAAAAATAAATTTCTTAAATTTCGTGGTAACTTAATTTCATTCGAAGTCAATTTTGAAAACAACGTCTAATAATATCGACGAATGTGCTTGTTTGCTACATACGAGTATCTTGAACTTCGTCGGAATTGTTACAAACAATGTGTTTATTATCTGTTACAAGGACCACGCGCGTCGTAAATCACAGTTTGTTTGCCTAGATTTACGCTTCCGATAGCCTACATAATTCAAGTTCGATCAAGAACGATCAATTTCAACTTGAATTTATTTCGTTTATTGCTATTATTTATTTCGCGCCGGTGGATGATGCTTAGATAGTTTTATAGTTAGCAACGTCGACAATAAAGGACGTACGGACGTAACGATAAACCACTCTATCTAATCGGAAATAGAGTACTTATGATTTGTTTACGCGCTATATTTTTTTGCTTCCGCGTGACGCTAGTTTGTTTTCCTTGAGAATGTTGCAGTGTATCAGATAGTTGTTTTCCTTGTGTGCGCAGTCATGTTTCTCTGGAATTTCATTATATGCTCTTATGTAATTCGTCCGTCGTTTTTGCAGAATTGCCATTAGCAATTATCGCTGAAGAAAATGATATGCACTATTTACATAAAATTATGCAGTTTGAAGCATAAACTACTTAATGGCTGTCAATTTGAAAAAAAAGTAAACCGTGTGTTCTTCATTGTTGTCTAAACTATATTTAGTACATTATTAATTACAATAAATACAATTAATTTTTTAACAATTGGGCAGTTGTTAAACCGAACATATTATATTTTTATTTAGATTTAGATTTAGATCACCAATTCTAGTCGCAACTGCAGAGATCAATAAGTCACTAGATCAATAAGTCACAGATCAAATAATTTTAAAGACCATATTATCACATGGGGATTATTTCTTTTCTTTTTAGTGTAAGAATTAATGAGAATTTTTTTTAAACACGACAACGTTCAATCTGAATTTCTTTTATTAACATAACACGCATGCAACTTATGAAGTCTACTAATAGACTAACGACAGTCTTCGTTAGAAGTAACAGATTTAAAAAATATGAACGGAATTGTTCGTTAATGTATGTCTTTCTGAATCATTATGCCGTGACTCGCATATTTGTTCACACGTTTCCAAGTAATGTTGGATAAGAGCATTTGTTACGTGACTTTTATTTGTCCATCCTTGTTATCTTCAAAACATCCTTCTCCGATGCATTTTTGAAATTTTTCTGTCCTGAACTATTGTATTGTTTGCTTAGATAATCATTCGTTATTAGTACACTCATTTGCCATTAATAGAAAATAAAAATTTTCTGTATTGTTTATCACGTACAGAAGCTACAAAGACATTTATTTCTTCACTTAATCATCTTATCGAGTTGAAAACAATGCATTTTTAAATGTCTTTGAATGTTTTCACTGTTTTGTATTCGATTTTTTCACTGTTGTCATAAACGCATGAGATCCGCAGCTCTAATTATTAGTGTTCGTTACGAATTAACTCTTGCTGCAACACGCCTAATTTATACATTAATACTGTCCACGATTATTTATACTTTATACTTGATTGATTTATACGTGAACAATTTCACGGAAAATACGGATTCGTCCCTTACCATTGTTTCGACGAATCACGTCATACTCTTGGAGCAGAATTTGATTTAATTAATTATTATATAAACGCGATCGAGCAATACGCCCACGCACATGCGTGCAGACTTAATCCGATTAAATGCATCAAATTAATTTTTGTTTCAATAAAGTTCGCGTTCTTAACGAACGGCACGCCATTTGCATACGAAGAATCCACGTTTCGCAAATTTTATCGCTGCTTATTATGCCGTTTCGGAACAATTCTGTGCGATCTACGATATGAACAGATAACGCGAGTTCAATGGCTCATTGAGTACTCTTTATTTGAAAGCTTCTAGATGGTCATCCGTGATTAGTATTGCGTAATCAACGAACTAACTGTCACCAGAAATTTATCGATGATTCAGCTCCCAGCAAAGTCTCTTATGCTCTGTTGCTTGATTCGGTGAACGCCACCGATTAACATGCTCGATGAAGAAGTCCTTTGTGCAGATGAAAATTAACCTTTTGCGCTGCACCTGTCTGCGAGAAGCGTAATCGCGATACGAGATTAAATTAATCGGCGAGACGAGGCATTGTTGATTTCAATTATTTTCGCTCGAAACTTTTATCAGCATATTTGTGAAAAGATATATCCATGAGGAATTATTCAACAAATTTATTTCTTCGGGGGGAAAAAACTGACTAAAAATTTAGGCAGCACATTCTCCTTATTTTTATAAAGTAATGTAAAATCAGTCACTTTTATAGCTTCCCAAATCTAGTGTTAACATCAGACCAAGCATAACACGAACTATATTCGCTTGTTTGTTCCACGATACAATAGGATCTCGATTATCCGAATCTAATCAAAGGGAAATGCTTGAATCAGATGAAATTGATCAAATTGTGTCGTGTTTGGAGTCACTTCAATCAGGATTATGTCACGAATGTATCGGTAAAAGTTTCATTTAAAAAATCACAGTAGTGCAGAGTTTTTTGCGAAAAATGAGTAGATCAAACGCAAAACCATAAATAAGGTTTAAAGAATTTACGAACGCCGTCGTGCTCTGTTCTAAACATACGTAGTCCACGACAGTTGTAGTTAAAGAACATGCAAAAAGAAATATCGATTTTTTTGAAAATGAAAAACCAGTACGCCCCGGTATATTTGCTCTGGGACAGTGGGAAAACAGTTTGGCGGTACGCTTGGTAGGTTGGTGGTAGAGTTCAGATTACGCAAGGCAAGATGGAGGACTGGAGAGTTTTAATGAGCAGTGGGAGTGGCTTAAGTGGGTGATATCTTAAAATCTAAAATTCATTAAATCGAAACAGCAAGGTGGCCGGCGCGTGGAAATGTGTAAACGACGATACCCGGGATCTTATAAAGAAGACACGGCATGCGTCGTCGTTTGGGAATACCTGAACTTCTTAATTATATTGCCGAGCCTCGATTAAGTTATAGAAGAAAGCACCCTCGCGAAAGTTTTTCAGTCATCCCTGAAGAATTAAGTAACCGGCATACGGGCTCCCGGTAACTAACCCCCGGATGTCAGCCATTTTTAATTTCGGATTCGAATGAGCTACCCGAACACGCGCGGAGCAAGTTTTAATTATACTCAAACATCACCGCTATACTTCGCGCATTGCAAATCGTTTTTCAGTATTTCATTGCAGTTAGACGAATTCCGGTGAACAAAGAAGCCGTGCAATCGACCAAGTCCGACAATTGAGTCGGCTTTGTGTCTTCGTTCTCCAAATTGAAAATCACACTTTCTAAATCGATGTTGGACTGATCGAAAGACCGTTCTGAATATTATTAGTTCGCAAATCTGTACGAAATTCATATCGATGAAAGGTTCCACTTATTTAATTGGTCCTCGAATTTCCATGCTATCGAAAATTCTGCAATTCGTTCCTCCGCATTGTGCTCTTTAAAAAATCGTACCTCAAGTAGGATTACGGATATCAACATGAAACAAACGGCATTACACGCAGAAAGGTTGAAAATTTCAGGAAAAAAATACAACAAATTGCACTGCACATTTTAAATTGTTCTAAACAGTTTTCCTTGAGCACAGAGCTAACTCTACGAGGGGCCCCGGATTCTCATTGCAATTTATATCATAACTCAAGTAGTATTACAAGTATCAACATGAAATAACCGGCATTACACGCACAAAGGTTGAAAATTTCAGGAAAAAAATACAACAAATTGCACTGCACATTTTAAATTGTTCTAAACAGTTTTTCCCGAGCACAGAGCCAACCCTACGAGGGTCTCCGGATTCTCATTGCAATTTATATCATAACTCAAGTAGTATTACAAGTATCAACATGAAATAACTGGCATTATACGCACGAAAGTTGAAAGTTTCATTAAAAAAATATACATTTCTTGAATCGTTATAAACAATATTTTTCAAAGCGAGACCTAAGGGGCCACGAAGAAGATCTTCAGAAGAGACGTTCTGCATGAATCATGCGATCGGTTAGCACATGATTTCGCATGGGTATGTCACGTTCGACTATTGGAATAATTTGATCAGTTTTCCAATTTGTATTTACGGGAAACTAACGATTACCTCGCGACATGGGATGGTCATAGAAGAGCGAATGAAATAAATTAATCGAGAGCTGTATATGGATTAGGTGCGCGAAGGAAAGCGAAACCTTGCCCCCCCCCCATCCCTGTCTCAGAGCGCCGATCGAAAGTTTGTCGGAACTTAAATCGAGATCGGGGAAGTTTTGAAATTAATTCTTATTGAGCTTTGAACCGACTCGTCGAACGCGACACGATTTCTTCGCGGCTCTCAACTTGTGTAATAACCTGCCGCTCAGAAACTTTTCGTCACTGAGCATCTAATAAATATTAAATTCGTATCGTTCGTCGCCGAGCATAACGATTTCGATACAATATCCTGTCGCTGTGCATTCAGCGCGCTAAATATGAAACGAGAATTTTGTATGGATCTCTTTACGCAGACATGTCCACGATTAAGCGCAAATTTATCGTTAGCCCTCAAAAGCGTGGTAGGTGCAATATATCGGCGGAGCTCAACAGCTCATATTTCGACAGAGACGAATCTCTTTTGTATTATTAACGTGTAGACTTTGACCCAACAGTGCTGATGAAAGTCTGATAAAATCTGAAAAGATAACATTTTTTTATCAGGTTTTATGCATTTGTAACAAAAGTGAGTAAATAAAATATAAAACAGTGCAACGACTAAAAGGATTGAACATATACAAATTATTCGAAGTAGAAACAAATATTGATTTGGTCCCAGTACGTCGCGTTTGCTGCAAACAATTTTTATTTTGCATAGAAATCCACAGCCTCGTAATTCCCTCTGTAAACTTCTTGAATTTTGTAGATTATATAATATTAATATATATATATATGAAAATGAATAATGAACGAAAAGTATATATACTGAATTGTTGAGATTGTACTCAATCCCAGGAACCAATAATCAATTTTTTCATGTGAAATACTTCTTTTTGCTTTGTTTCAGTGGACTTGCTTCAAATGCTGGAGATGAATTTATCGGTAACCTTCCCGGCAACGTCTCTCCTCACCGTGATTCTGGCTCTAGTCGGTAAGTTATGCAAATCTCATTTTCTCGGCTGAAAAATTAGGCGAACGAATCGGTAAACTTCTACGACTCCGATTAAGCAACTACACAATTTCAGTTCAAGATGTCTTTATTTTTCTGGAAAATGCAGAATTTTATGTATCGGAAAAAATACTTGCGAGTTTTTCCTTCAATGCAAATCGTAATCTAATTAAACAGAGCTGAATAGAAGTTTTTAAGCGTCACATGAATTCTTCATTTTCTTAAATTACTCTTTCGTTCGGAATATGGATCCGCATACAAAATACGCAGTACCGTTTTCAAAGATTCTAATTCAAAAACATGACAATGTATACAGCTATGATATTCGAATTTTTGATTAGCTATTTACCTAGCCATTTATCTTTCTTTTTTTATTAGTCATTTTGTTATTTGTTCCGTCACGATGTGTAGCAATCGATACGATAGTAATCGTATCGCCTGTACAACGTCGCAGAACAGCTACAGAAAAAAGTGTAGATTATTTTATACAATTCCTCGTCGAGATTAATCGTTGATAAGATTGATTGAATCGTAATCTCAATTAGTCTTATGGGTGTGTAACTGAAACGTCGATAAACACCTGTATCACCTGCTGAGGTAATTTCGAACGTAGAGACACCCGGTCTACATCCTGAGAATTGTTACATAAAAATGTGCATTTCAAAAAATTTCAGGGCACCTTAATTTTGCGTGAACCTAACATGGATCTACAAAATGCATATTTAAAATTTGTAAAATACCGTCTTTCTTTTTATTTTTCATTCAATTCTCGTCAATTGTAATTTCTTACAAATCTTTTCTGCGCGTCATTTAGTAAATGAATGCGTTAGAATAGTTTCGTGGGCCACTGAATATCTCGCAAAGGGAATGCAGGGTTTTCATGGGTTTTCGACGTAATGAAAAGTGAGGAGCTATTCGCGCCTAGGATTATTGTAAAGGCGTGAAGTTTCGCCGTCGCGGCATTAGATCGAAGGTTGAACGCGTGTCAGGGCACCGAAGGTGCAAAATATTAAAGGCCGTTTTACTAAATCAGGGCCTCTCTCGGTTTCGTTACCCCGCCGATACGACGTTAGCTCAGTTACAAAGCTGATTGCCCGGGACGGTTAACCCAGGATTCTGCATAAATTTCTGATGAAGGCGCAACAGTTGGGTAACCCGCTCGGAGCCCATTTAGCAACGGTGGTGGCGTCGGTGGTTTCCCTACCACGACGCCCATTTCCATTTCAACCCGAATCTCCTCTTCACGCTTCGCATGTCCGTCAGCGCCATCCAATTGACCCGCATAAAGTGCGATATTTCTAATCCTTTTCCGGGCCAATCCGACGTTTCGGAAAATCCTGACGCTATTCAATTTATTGCCCTGCCCCCCGTTTTATTTCACTGTTTTGCACCCCCTCGAAAGCGAATCAACCCCTTAGCACTTGCATTGCCACCCGGACGCCCATTGCAAGATAAACCGAATTTATTTTGTTGCCAACATAAGTGTTAACTCCAAACTCAACACGTGACAAACGTCCCTGAAACATGTAAAAATATATTCTTAAATTTTGTCTGTAAAGAGTGTTTCAATTTTCATTGACAAGAATACATTATTCACTCTAGGGTTTGTCACGTAAGTAGACTGCGAATTTTTGTGCAAAATAAACATTTTCCACCCAAGTTGTAAGAAACTGGAGTGAAGTAAAAATTTGATTTCTTTCTGAGTATGTTTAATAGCTTGAAAATAATGTAACAGTATCTTTAAAGTGCTCTAATCTTTTTACTGTTTTCAATTATATCTACTCATTTGTGTTGTAAACGCACAAAATCCGCAGTCTAGTTACAAGTCCAGCAGTTTCGAAATTTTCCAAACGAAACTCTGGCAGAGCATTCGGAAACGGTGGTGCCAACAAAATGTACCATTTCTGAAAAATCGATTTCCCTTATTTTATTAAAAGTATGTAGCCCCTTAAGTTTCATCGCAAAGTATCCTTGGAATTCTGCAGGGGTGTGTACGGCGCACACATGATCGCAGAGCCCGGGCTCTGTACTTTTGACCGGCAGTGTATACATATACAGAGGGCCGAGAAATCGTGGAGGTATTCGCCAGAGAGAGAGAGAGAGAGAGAGAGAGAGGGAGAGAGAGAGATAGAGAGCTGCAGGATGACGGATGGAGGGCAGGAAACGACACAGGAACCGGAACCCATTACTCCAGATAACAACTTCCCTAAGGCTTCCTTTCCTTCTTCTACATCCACCCGTAAACCCGATATACACACGAGTGTTCCCGCGCGAACTCCAGCCAATCCTTACAGTAGCAAGTACGAATCCGGAAATTTACCACTTCTGTCGCCATTTTACTCGAAAGCTGGCCAAGCAACTGGTGGCCCCTCAACGGCATATCGTATAAAACGCAAGCTATAAAACAAGAAAACATTGAACGTCCGTGCCACGAAAATTGACCATCCCAGTGGCCACGCGAATCCTGCTATTCCAAAATCAATGTCTTCTTGAACGTCAACAAGAATTTCGAGAAAGACGTATGAAAACGTTAATCGCGGTCTTAGAATTGACGTCTGTGTTAAAGAGGCACCTACTACTGTTAGAGTAGAAGACATCGATCTTTCAACCATTTTCGCCTGTTATTTTCTACAGTTTTATAAAAATTACAACATCCCCGAAACTGAATAAATTTACTTCTGTTTAGATTATAATGAAGAATGTACAGGGTGTTTCACCTAATTCGAGCATCTAAAGTATCTCGCTTGTTTTTTGTGATAGAAGAAAATTTCAGAGGGGCAAATATTATGATAGACAAAAAAATTTGTTCAAGGTTATGTTTTTTGAGATTTCAAGGTCATCGAAGTTTTTCCAAATGGAACGATATATTTTTGTTATCGCTATATGATAGCCGAGGTCAAGGTGAATCCAACGACCGGCAATATTATGACCTTCACGTGACCTCGAGTATGAAAAATTCATAAAAGTAGGGCACTTGATGTGAATAGTGAAATAACGATGACGTGATCCCTCTAGGGTTTCAAGAAATGTTCTTGAACCTTGACTAATGACTGTAACCACGCTTACAATAAATTGTAGGAGTCCTAATTTTGGACAGAGGTCTCCTTATACATTTAAGGGAGTATTTTAGGAAAATTCTGAAACCTCTTAAGAAGAACAAAATAAAGGATTTGAAGTGTAGGTTTAAGTCATTTTGACTCGATGATCCATCATTTTAGCGATCACAGTCGACTCAGGTACAGTTTCCCGGTCACTGGCATACCTGTCCGGTGATTCTTGAAGGTTAGCGTGATTTCGAATCGGATTAGATCGTTCGTTAGTTGACTCTGGCCACGGATAAAGGAAGAACCGACGGAGAATGCGAGTTAGGCGATTCGGTAACGGTTCCCGGCGTGCCGGTACCCCGATAGAAGCAAAGTTGTTCCGACGGGGTCGTAAGTAGATAAACGAAATAGCAGCGAGTGCAACGTGTTCTGACCGTCCCTGAAAATGTGTTTACAGCATGTTAGGCGGTTGATCATGCGTTACTGATACGCCGGGGCGCCAGTGACTCCGTTCTTTGACGTTCCATTATGCAAAATCGTCTTGCTCGTCGTTCCCGAGGCCAAATGCTATACGACACGTGGTCGATTTCACGTGAATTCACTCCGACGATACACAGCTTGCGAGAAAATCACGGACGCAACAGCTGTGAACGACAAATGTAACAACGAAATTTTAGAGAGAACACAAAGGGTGGCGCGATAACAGCGATAAGAACGGTACAAAACTGGAATACATATACTCATTGTAAATGTCATACGTTTCTCCAGTGTAGAAACGAACGTAATTCATATTAAATTATTTCATATGAAATTGATTGAAATTTATACAGTACAGTGATTTCTCTATATATGTCGCCAAGGTCTGCATGATAAACGTCGCGGAATTATCCCCACTACCGTGAGGCCGCACGACGCACGAGAGGCCTCGGACGTCGAAGAGTGTAAACATAACACGGCTCCGCTATGTCTCCTGCACGATACATGACGCTGGCAAGACCCGTGTTGTTGACATATATCGAGAATTCACTGTAATTCTATTGTAAGTTCACAGATGTCTCGCTAAAGTGATTTTCTTTCTCTTTTTCTAAGCTAATTCATTAATACATTAATTAAGGGTATACCTTGCGGTAGTGGGGATAATTCCGCGACGTTTATTGTCCAGGCCTTGGCGACATATATAGAGAAATCACTATATTGATATATCCTTTCTGAAATTGACTTGATCATAGTGTGAGGTGTAAATTTCAACTAATAATAACGATTAGTAACCCCTGATTTTTAATCCCTGCGGCTGACAATTTTCTCTTAAATAATAATCGCAAAGGTGAAATTACATTTAAAAAATTTGTTGTATCATGAACGAAACTGCTGTCGTTTCTGAACAATTTATTGGCAAGTTCTCGGCCGTTGATTTTCGGCTTTAAAAAGGCTATTGAAAATATTGGTGAAAAATTCAAAATCCCGTTTGAGGACGCGTATCGATTCTCCGGGACAGATGTAAATCATCGAGTCGTTTGGTTTATTAAACCATAACTGTTGTCATGAACACATTTAACGCGAATGGGGAGGAGGGCATCGCATCTCTTCGCATCCGGTGGAAATGCGGCATGGAATCTGGAGTTGTGCAATAGTTACAGAGCAAGTAGTTGGGGTTAGATAGTTGAATCAACATAGAGAGCGTCATTGATCTACTCGTGCTCACAGAGCTTGAAACACGTGTACAATGCGCGTACACGTGTTGCGGCCAAAGCAAACATCCACGTAAACCTGTTTTCCCAGTTTCTGCTTCCTTTGATCACGTCTCGCTTTATATATAATTTGCATAGTTGCATGTGTAGTGAATTGTAAGTGTCAAAATGCAGTGGCTACGGAACCATGTTCCTCATTGAGCTTGCTGCAGCGATCGATCGACTATGACGATCATTGCAAACGCTACTTTGGAAACGATACTTTATTCAAAAAATTGGTGAACACGTAACATTTCTAATAAAAAATGAAGGCCACCTTTGTTTCTAGAAAAAATATTAAAAATACAAAAAATTCAGATACGCTATCATATTGCTAGTAAAATATACTACAACTATCTCCTTTTCGGTTTTTTTCTAATGTTTACCATTTACGAAAAAAACGCTGGTACAAATGATCGCGAACACCCTGTATAGTTCAAAGGGCGTTTTATACAATACTTTTGATAAAATTAGCTTATATTAAATTAGTCTCCACACATGCTGTATTTGAAGTATTAAAATTTTTTTAATGATTTTAGAGGGGAGAGTCTAGTATAAAGGGTTAGAGTCCATCTAGAAAAATTACGATCAGATTAATTAGAATATTACCAATTGGATGAAAAATTGTGTCGAATGTTGATTGAAAAGGCGTGGAGGGAATAGCGACAAGAAAAATTGGAATGCGCGTATCCTCATTTTGATTTGATCATAGGGAAATGCGTCCAATCTCGGATTCCATCAAGCTCGAGTGCGCTTAGTATGCTCGGCCAGCAGGAAATATTATGTCCATTAGGTGCTGGATGTTCCGGTTGTCCTGGTGGTCTGCTCGAAATTAGTGTCGGCTAGGCTTTGTTCGATGCCAATGACACGTAAGCGATGGTCGCACACAGTTGACCACTGATTAACCACATTATTAGCAGTCGTTCCTTCAGGAAACGGTATAATTGTGCGTTACCTTTGTTTCGTATTCCGTTCACCGAGGGATTCTTGCGCAGCCATTTGTTTGCCGGACAAATATGCTTTTGGTATACTTAGCGTTGAGCTGCGAAAAAGGAAACCTGGTTGTTTCGTTGTTCACGGTTGAAACTGCGGACCTCTGTGCAAAATAAAAGTTGCAACGGTTGCGAGAGACTGGAACCAAATAGATATTTCATTCTTTCACCCTCCGTATGCTATGCCGGTGTCATTCGTGACCCGTGGCGGTGGGGATAAGCCCGAGCGACCGTCAATATGTACAATTTTATTCCGATGTAAGATGACGCAGTTTTATTTCGAAATAAGAAAATCGCTATCCCTTATTTTTCTTCTTCTGAAATACGAGGAAAGCCGGTCCTGAGTCATCGAATTATATCGAAAGAAAACTATAGCGAAATATTGCCGTGGGTCAGATATGACTCTGGCATAGGCCTAGAATTCGCAGGAGTCCGAGGGTTAATAATTTCGAATTACATTTTTTTGCGAGGAAATAATGTTTATCTGTTTATGGTAGGACAAATAAAAACGCGCAGTAACATTTTCTGAAAATTCTCTCGATTTCGGATAGTAACAACCAAGATGTAGAAATTTAATTTCAGTGAAACTATCAAACAAACAGGTTCAAACTATTCCCAACAATTTCCACGAACAGCAATAGTTTTATATTCGCTTTATTTGTTCACGTTTTCTGAAAGTTCCCACGATTTCGGATAGTAACAGTCAAGATGTAGAAATTTAATTTCACTGAAGCTATCAAACAAACACGTTCAAACTATTCCCAACAATTTGCTCCAACAGCAATAGTTTTATATTCGCTTTATTTGATCATGTTTTCTGCAAATTCCCACGATTTCGGATAGTAACAGTCAAGATGTAGGAATCTCACGCGATTCTAGGAGCAAGCTACAAGGCACACCGATAAAGTGAGGAATCTCGAAGTTCGCCGAAATCGATGTTCACGCATGATTGATCTGCATCACCGTTTCGTGCGCGTAGGTGCAAGACGGTGTAAAACGGATGCGTCGCGCACAAATACGTACGCGTCGCACACGTTGCCAACGGTACATCTATCTTGTCAATCACGACTGCGAATTAGTTTTGATGGTGCCGGGTTCTCGTGAAACCAACGTGGCGGAAATTATAATTATGCGATGGTTACAGGCTGCGCCAAATCTAGGTGACGCCCACGAACCTGATCCTTTCGGCTAGGATAACTTAAGCTTCGGCGCAGATTAAACACCCTGCGAACACGAAAATTATACCAACAAAATGTTTGCTGAAAGCACAGTCCGTCGCAGTTTTTCAATTCGCAGTCTACGTGACAGATACGCGACGTACGAATTTGAAAATGACGCTGTTCTAAGTCTAAAATGTATCCAAATCAAATTAATTGTTCAAACAAAAAAAAAAAAAAATTCCCCAAAAAATGGTGCATTTTCAACGTTAGTCTAACTCCTGAAGAAGTAAAATTTGTGACAATTACAGCGCGGGTCGTATTTATGACAAATAGGAGTGCTCGATCACGTTGCAAAATATTGTGCAACTATAGCGTCGACAACGTGTTGAAGCTACGATAGTTCCGTAGATTAGTTTATTGACAGCTATCTTATTAAGTGCAGAAACCACCTTGGAACCACTGCAGATATCGTTATCTACACTTGAAAACTGCTGCGCAGAAATCATTGCCATTAACATACGCTCGGTTCAATGGCCTCCGCCACCGAGTCAGGATAACTTTTACTCCGGGAGTCAATGAACCTGATCTGGGTTAACGCATGACTTTTTCAAAATCTCGCTTCGAGGCATTCTGCCTGTATTTGCAAATCGGCTCGGTTGCGCAAGCGAGAACGAGTAAAACGACAACGCATAATTCTGGGAACTGTCTGCCACCAGTGTAAGTGCAAATCGGTAATTCGAGGTTATTCATTTTGTGCGAGCATGAAATACGTCTTATCGCTTATTGCGTTTATGCGTAAAGTATTAATTTCACCGCGACTTTTTGTTTGTACGCGAAGCTTGTTTCTAGCTTTTCAAAGTTACTTCAAAGTTCCGACATCTTGAAATTGACGCATGGAATTCTTATTTTGCACGAAGATCTAATATTATTAGAAACGGACGCGAAACAAAATGGCCCCTTTCACAGCACATTTCCCGTAGCATCAACAGGAGAATGGCGGAGGAGAATTTCGGGGGGATGTAACGTCGCAAATATCATGGTTTCGGTAACAACTGGTAGACGCATGAATCAGTTAGAAAACGGGCCTACGCCTCGAAATGATCTTAACGCCGGATAATGCACGGATAATGCACTCATTTAAATGCATACTAGCCGGACATTACCTCAGCCTTCGGGTAAGCCCCCCTCCGGCGGCGAGAAGGCCCTGACCGAGTGTGCCACGACATTTTCCTCTTCCTCTTGACTTTTATAAAGACGTTAAAATTCCTCGAGCAACTACGACGAACGCTCGATAATCTTGCGCGCCGCTGAAATTGCACGGGGAACGTTCCAATTTATGTCGCCAGCATTTTTCCGTCACGAAAAAACCGATCAAGAGGATCCTCGTTACTTGAGAAAAATTTCTCGGTGTTTCGGGAGACGACGGCGAACGAGTATAGCTCGGAATCCGTGGACGGGGAATTTCCCGACTTTTATGCGAAAAATATAGACAGTTTCCGCCGACCTTAACGGGTTACGTTCACCTGTGCAAAAAAGAATCGATATTTCAGGAATACATTTATGCGAACACGCTATCCCCTCGACTGTATGTATCCGTAACCGCGCGCGAAACGGTCTTCCCCTTCTGATCCTGTAGCAACAATTTTACTTCCACTTTCACGCTTCATTGTATAACAATTATCCTCGCTTTAGTTATCGTAATAAATTTCAGACTACGGATCTCTGTGCAGTCTCTGTGCAATCTCTATGCATCCCTATGCAAAACTTTTTGTGCATCAATTGCAAGAAACAGGAGATGGGCATTTATTTCTTCTCTTAATAATAATAATACACTTTATTTCAGCCTCCCACAGTTTTTGAAGACTGTAACCAAATTCTTTAATATTCCTGATATTTTTACAGTTTTGTATTTCGTATATTCATTTTGGTTACAAACAGACTGGATTTTATGCGTTTACGATTAAAACGAATACACAAAACAAATGAAAACATCTGAATATACATTTTTATTTTATTATCTAACTTATAGACGAGTGTATAAAATCTGCAGTCTATTTATTATATTTGAGGAATTTTACCAGGCTAATTAACTACCACCATTTATTTCGACTACAATTTTTATAATTGAACGCTTGAAATAAAAAAGATAAGAGACAAATTATTCGGAATATTTTTCGGATAATTTTGTTTATACCTCATTCGAGTGGTTGTATATCTGTTGTAATCCCCAGCGTATATAAAAGAATGAGGTGAAGTAAAAGAAAATTAAATGGCGCGTCGTATGTGAACGTCATTTTTCTTCCCGCCGTCTTGGAGTCAATAAATATGATCGTAAACCCGATGTATTTGCAAGAGTATAAATATCGTTATATATATACGTACACTCCTCTTTTCAGGGTGCACACACAAACACACGCACACGCACACGCACACGTATACGCGTAGATCACGTAACCTAAACAGTTTAAACCGAAACCGCCTCAAACGACCAGAAAATCGAATAAAGCGCAGTATCCTCGATGGATTATCGCGTGAAACACCGTTCCGTGACACAATTCTCCTAAGTGACTCGATTAATTTCAACGCAAGTCAAATAATAATGAGTAAACCATGAATGTTTATGCAGTTATAGCATGTATTACCGAACAAAACGAAACGAAACACGAGTTATAATCAAATTTCCTGCAATTTCACGACGAATTCATTTAACGAAATTTCTATTGAAATTCTATTCGGTAAAACTGGAGATTATATAAACATATCCTGCACTGTAATAAATCTTTTATGGTGGATAATTCGTGGGTAATTTAGAAAAATTAGTCTCGAACAACTATTTAACATATTCGGTTCCAGCCAACGAAACAAGACGACTTTTGCAACTACAATTATTTTTTGATTTATAACGAAAGAAGTAAAACCTTGATTCACTGATACATTCGTTTTTTCCTTTTTGTGTATTGACATAATGCGCATAACTTTGATACACGAACGTTGAAGAGTTGTGAGTGGCACGAGATAACTAAGAGGACGATGTTTTTCAAAAACAAGTTTTTTTTTCAAAAACGTTGTTTTTTTTAAGCTTATATAACAGAATGCTCTCTGGCATGCGACACGAATCGTATTGGACCGATAAGAATAGGGTCATTGCACGATAAATGGTCATTTTTTATCACCGACATCAGAAATTTTGTTGGAAATGAGATATTAAAGAGGATTAAAGTCACAATTGGAAGAAAGATTAGAATCATTATCTTGCTTGTTTCAAACTTGCTTCTACAATGCATAGCTTCTAATTTTACAATTTTTATTTACTCTCACGGAGGCGAGCTGCACCTGTAAATATTTATCGAACTGCTAGATCTTTTCACTTTAATCAGAAAGATTACTTTATTTTTTCTGGTTTTTTTTATTGTAAAAATATCGTTTCAGTCTAAAAATTAATTGAGCATTATCGAGAACTTCAAACATATTTTCATTGCGTACACTTCGGTTTGTCCAACTCAGCAAAAAATTGATATTGGCGTAAAGATTTGAACGAAGTACAGCCATACTACTCTTCGCCTATAAAGCGGCCCCCGATTCAGGGTAGCGTGAACAAAAAATTCCTGATCGACAGGAAAAAGTGATCAATTCGGCGTGCAATGACCTAATAGAAACTATTCGTTGCTTCGCGAGGATGTGGAAATAAATGGGCCAGATGGTAGAGGTTAAATCACGGCTAATAGCAGCCACATCCCTTTTATACCGTTTCGTGTTTCCGCCGTACTTTTCGTATCAGCGTTCGCTTTATCTTCGCGGGTTAGCTAGACGAGTGGTAGCCCTAATAGTTCCGAGCAAAACGGACAACAAGCGGAGCTTGCGTTACTTATTCCGTCGACACTTTCGTTCTCCAAGTTACCCATCTGTCCTATGGACCAATGTAATTAACTAACCAGACTGCGCCGGCCAGTAATTCTTCACCCAGCTATCTTCACCGGGGAGGAGTGTGACAGTTTGCGTGCTGGTCGATTTGTACCATTCCCGTGTCGCGTACATTTGGGATGTAAACCGCTGGGAGGACACTCATCAGCATTCCCCCGGCGTTGCGTTGGCTTCTTCTTGTTTCGTCGCACTCTGTCCGATCAAGAAACTAATTATCCGAGGTCACGCCCTCGCTCCACAAACTATTCATTCTGGTCGTCGCGAACCACCATCGTCCACTAACATCGTCCTTCCTCTTGCCCGACGTATCGGCACCTATAGTCATTTCGTACACTATCGGAAAAAAAGATCTTTAACACTGAACCTACCACCGCCGGTCAAATTGACCCTTTCAAATTTCTACAATTTCGTACATACAACATTATCACGTCTTAAACTATGTATACAACGTATTTTTCAGTATTTATTTCTCGTTTCATTTTTTTCACAAGAAATATTAGGGGTAGCCATAAGTAATCAATTATTTGCAAAGAATTTGTTTTGCCTTTAGTTCTGTACTGATCGTTGAAGAGGAAACACGTATTCTTTTACAGTTTTCGGTAATGGAGCCTGTGTTCAAAATATTTTAAAAAGTATAATTTTTATTTACAACCCTGTAATGAAATGGCGACCGTACCTTCCGAGGATCATATTCGTGATTACATACTTTTTCATTTTCATGCGGGATTTAATGTAACGACAACAACAAAGAAAATTTGCGATGTTTATGGAGATGTATTGAAGGTCAAGAAGTGTCAACGTTGATTCAGAACCGCGGCTGGTCAATTTGACCGCACGAGATAATATGGTATTTACTCTTCTAAACCTAAACAATCAGTATAAAAGAAAGTATTCTCCACGTTTTTCACAAATATCGTGCACATTTTTGTTTTCACACATACTGAGACATTATTATTATATATAGTCCCTTCCGTGACATTGTGTTTACACTATACAACATGCTTGCTCATCCCGGATATCTAAGGAGACTGTTCAACAGTTTTATTAATCACCCTACGACCTGTTTCAACTAACTCGCTTTGCGCTTTCGTGACTCGCCTACGACACGCCCTAGGATACTTTTATTATTTCCGACTGGTCTCTTAGGGGGTTTCATATCGTTACAATTCATTAGGAAACGCACCAGCGAGCATATGACTGGGTTTTATACCTATTCTTCTAATAGATTATATCTGTTGCCTGTAATAATGAGTTCAGCACTGTACACATTGCAAATCACATTTTTTTCTAAAGTTACTTAACGTTGCCCACCCATTAAATGAAAAAGATAGTATTGTAACATTTACGAATTCAGTACAGGAAAATTAGATGTGCCATAATACTTTTTGCAGTGCGTTTAGGCATGAGTCAACATTGCAGATCGACACAGAACAATTTTATTTCGCATAAAAAACTGTATTCTAATTGCCAACACATTTCCCGCTGTCCAAAAATGAAACATTTTCACGGATCCACATTTCGTAGCGTCCAACGATTCCCTTGATACTGTGCTAATTGTTTCAAAGTGGACAGGACCATAATCCCCGGGCAGTCCGTCATCTTCCTAAATTCTCGGTTCGCAACTAGTTCGACGGGAAGTCGTTTCAAGTGAAATAACTTGGACGATGTTTCACCCGATAAGTAAGATTTAACGCTCAACGCCTGCGGAACAATAAAAACCGCCGGCGGAATGCGCTGAATGTACCGTTTTAACAGTATAATGGCCCGTGGGACCGGTATTAAATTTACACGGGGCGAGGTCTTGCACGCTGTACCACGAACTTTTAATTGTGCGGAAAGTATTCGATTAATAGGACAAGCCTGTGGGTTTGATGGCAGACGATTGCGTGTATCGATCCCCGTGAGTTGTTTCGTTATTTTTAAACCTCAAACAACGCTTTTCCTCTCTCTGGCCGAACAATTTTCTGCCCCCACACCCCCGCCCATCTTTTTGCTGCTTTTTTCCCCATTCGTTAGGTGCGAATTAATAATCCCGGCTTTTTTTTGCGCGCGCGCCGCAATGTCAAGTCGTGATAATGAGAGATGGTCTTGCGAAATACCTCGGCAAAGAGATTTTCGGGCTGTTCTAATTAAGACACGCAAAATCGCGTTTTTATACCGGCTCGGGACGAAGATTAATATTTTTGAGAATAAGAGCTTCGCAAGTGCGAAGAATAGTAATATAGAATATAGACTAATAATATTATCATATTTATAGTATTATTATATTTATATTATTCTAATATTCTATATCACTATTCTTCGCATTGGCAAAATTCTCGATGTATCTAACGTGACAACCACGTGTGCCAACTAGAAAATTAAAGTTGAACAATGTTTCCTCGTGAACGATTCCGGTAAATTAAAGATAATTGGGTCGCGTTAAATCGCATAGATTTTGTGGCTATTTTGTAGAGTTGCACGTTTGTGGGTATGTATAACGACTACATGTGCACAGGGTATTTTGTAAACAGCTGTTTCACGCTTGCTTTAAGACAGATGATTGCACGTCAGTCTAATTCGGTTTACAATTTCTATCGCATAACAGAGAATATATGCATCCGAGGCTTTAGGTGCCACACCATGTCCCTAAACTATGTGCTCGGCTTGACGCGCGTATATGTATATAACATATATAGCGCACGTTCTCATATGCCCATATAATATATGTATATATGTATACAAGATTCATACTATTCTTGTATACATGACACGTTTATGCCAGAGTAACCTGTAAGGAACTGCACAAATTGGAGGAGATTTGGAGTAACGATTTTTGTGTGTAAAATATGAACCTCGATATGTCTGTCGTATACGTCGGTCTTGCGGAATTTATTAGTTATTTAGCAACACTGAAACGGAAACATCGAAGCTGGCAAACATCGTTTAACACCTTATCGTATGCTGTCAATTCTACTGATTGGCGTTATATTATCATTCTTGCTTGATTTATCTCACTTTCCTTTCTGCACTAGATCGTATCCATGGCCCTTCTCATTTTTTTTTATAATTATAATACTAGTGGAAGCATATGGATTATCTGATTATACCTTTACTGAATTATATGACAAATCGGGTTATATATGGTTCATTTTATGAATTCAGATATCATCAGTTCGGATTATCGAGGTTCTACTATATCGTGGATTAAGCAAATAAATCTGATCCAAACTGTGTCGTGTTTGGTCTCATTTTAATCAGAAAACTGTCACGAATATGTTAATAAAGGTTTCATACAGAAATAATTAAAAACAATAAATAAAATATAAAAGTGACTTTCCGGCCTTGAAGTTTTCACGTCGTTAAGTCGATCGTCTTTGAATAAAAATTTTCAAAAATTCCTTAAAAGATTGTCAATTGTTTGTACCGTAAACCGGGTTTGCAAATATCCAAACAATTGCGTTTATTTCAAGGTTACAGGAAAGTCAATATTAGCAATCGATAGTAACCGGTGTCTGGAACCGTAGTTTGTTCTATGCGTGAACTGTTTTGACGTTTGCAACAACGCGTGTAAAATTCACGCTTGCAAATCTCCGGACGCGCGAGCGTAAAAGCGCCCTCTTAGCGTGATTAATCCTGCTTCATGTTCTGCGCCCACGAGATCGGTTCACGACGTGTATAAATTTTCGATTAGGACTGAGGGAATTCATAATCTACGAAAACACAGAAATTCCCCCCTCTATCAGACAATTAACTAAACGTCTCCCCTGTATTACTTCATTCGTCATTCTCACTTTTCTTAGTAGTAGTATCGAATAAGGATTAGTTTGACACAGTTGAAGACATAAGTGTCTTTACTACAACAGAATTAATTTTCTGTTACAGGAATGGAGGCGATCATGTCGGAATTCTTCAACGACACCACAACCGCCTTCTACATCATAATGATCGTCTGGATCGCTGACCAGTACGATGCGATTTGCTGTCACACCCCGATCTCGAAACGACATTGGCTGCGGTAAGTGATAGTTCGTTAGATTACTATTCGAATAAATTTGCGATAGTGATATGAAAAATAACGAGAAGCAAAATAAGGCACACTAAATATTCTAAATCATGTGTCGATTAACAATCAGTGATCTTTTAGACATCAGCGTCCGTACACGCACAATCTAGCATGGATAAAAACGATTTGAAATATTCTGTTTCACAGTATGTATGTATTTATGCAATTTATGCTATCAGTGACACCGGCAGTAATATCAGCAATAGATTGAAGAATTGTCTACTAAATAAACAAAATTACGTGGAATATTTATATCGTACACAACTGTAAAAGGGTGTAGCCGGGAGGTCAAAAGTGCCCCCAATCCAAATTGAATTTTCCATTCGATAGCTTATCCAAAGAAAATCCTTTGTGCCAATTTTCAACCCTATATATCGACATGGCGGGTAGTAACGGGGTGACAAGGAAAATCAGGTTTTATCGTGATTTCTCTAATCCTCTTCGATTGAGAATTCTGAAAAAAATCAGGCATATTTTAGCTATTAGAATGCACATCTATGAATTTTTTCAGAATTTTTAGCTTCGGATCCGAATTTTAAAAAATAAAAAAAATGTTGAAATGCCGATTTCTGCTAGAACTTACGAGGATACTAAGTTTATATTTTTACAGTTTTAGCATCTCGTTATGGTTGTTAACATATAATTTTATCAGATTTTCAAAGTGGGGGTACGTAGTTAAAAAACCAATTTTGACCCCCTTATCCGGCTACACTCTTTGGATTTATAACTTGGTATCCTTTCATGAGGAAGGATACGCAAACATGGTTATCTCGTGAATGAGACCACGGGTGGTTACGAGTTCATTCGTAAAAGTGTCCACGGTCTTTAGGGGTGGGCTGTTTCGGTCAGAACGGAGCGAAAGGATGATCGAAGGAGCATTTAATTAAAGGGGATTAAGCTGTATAACGGATTAAGTAGCTAGTCACTTGTAGTCCCCGGTACAACGGTAGTCGCGTCTTTTCTCTTTATTCCGGCCTGCTCGTGTCCGGCTAAAACTGAAGCGATCAAAGTATCTGCCGCCGGACGAAAAGAGCCTTTGTTGGACGATGATAAAACGCCCTGCTTGCCTTGTCGGAGCAACTTTGTGAAAGGATCGACAAGATTTTTGCGTGTCGAGCTGGCTGCCTGTGTGTTCGACGCGCGACACGCGGCGCAACTTCAGACGATGAGTAAAAAGGAAACGATTATCATAATTTTGAAGCTAACGATTTGCAAACTTGGACAGTGTCAGGGCGTGGAAATTAGAAAACTTGCTGTTACAAAACGCTTCTGACATTCTTCCATTTTGAAAATGATGAGTTTATCGCTGATTTTGTGCATTCATGAAAAAAATCAGCAGATGCAATTTGGAAGAATAGAATAGATTAGAAGAATTCAAGAATATTGATATATTATTTTCAGGTTGTTTTTAAAAGAAGAAAAAAGTTTCTATTTGGTTATTGTCTCTTACAAATAATGTAGAAAAATTTTATTCTGCATAAAATGGTGCAGCTCGCCACACCACTCGATGCTTTGCTTTTTTCCTTAAATACATATTGTTACGGAGATACAATTTTTTAGTCACTTTACTGTGGCAATAACAACTGCATTAAAATGAATATTTTCTTACTATTGCTTGTGCTACAAAAATATCGATGGACACGTTAGTGACCCAATTGCGCTACGGGCTTCAGAGCATTGGAACCCTAATGTGGAAATACTAAACAGGGGCGAACCGTGATATTTATAGACCTTGAGAAATTTCATAATCATCCCATCTCGCATCCTTTTTCGTGGAAATTCAGTTCACGCGAATAGCAGGAGACAAACAGTGTCTCTTTAATTTTATCCGAATGATTAAGAATTCGCAGAAATAAAAAAGTAGTAATTTGCGACGAACGAAAAGTTGCCATCCGGTACTGTCCAACTACTCAATACAAAAATTTTGAGGTCTACGTAATTGCTGATAATAGTGAAAGATTCTTAAACAGAATAGAATTTTTATTTAGACGAATATTTAGATGTTCTTTTAGTCTAGTCACAACGCCTAATTTTTATCTTCAATGCGCTGCATCCAAATTTTTCAGAATAATTCTTGGCAAATGATATACTCAATGGCTTGTTTATCGAAGTGATTTTAATCTTTTTCATAATAAAATATAAATGCATAACGATTTTTTCTAAAATTACATTGATTAAAGTATAGTATAAGGTTCCGTGACACACGTAATATTAAATAATTGCCCGAAAATGAAATGGTATGTGTCATACAAAAGTTTAAATGTTTCACATTTTTCTAGTTGAGAAGTTCAAGTAATTCTACGATAATTGTGACTGATTGGTTATTTTGTAAAATGTCGATTCCGAACTTTCTAACAACATCGAACTTTCTTTATTAGGTGGTGAACATTTCGGAGCTAGAAATTCCAGTCTTTGTCACGTACGATTGTGGTGGAATTTGAGCTCCTTAATGGACGCATTCACAATTAATGACGAATACGTAGCTTCTATAATTATTAGTGTTCATTGATTATCATGGAACGCTTACATCGTGAGCTCGGTATGCGCGGAGAAATCTTAATTAATCAAACACCGTGGTCTACGGCGCAATAAGCTCACGGGTTCTACTCATCTGTCTATGTGCATTCCAAATGCTATTTGATATATCCTATCCTGCAGTTCATTGTTATATTATCGATCTATGTTTGCACGAAGTGGGTTAGCAAAGGATGAAACGAGAGAATCTTTATCTTAATCTTGTTTGCGTTCTGAAAGAAAAAAATTAATTAATTAAATCTCTGAATTGATGGAGACACTTGAAAGGTGCACGTCAATTTACAGATACATACTAATACGATTTAATCCACAGAACATTTTTAATATAATAATACACTGTTTTATTATGTACGCCTATAAGAAATTTCTAAACCTACCGACACTTCTTGTGCACCTATTTCTACCGTGCACGGTCAAAATGACCGGTCCTTAAAAAAAGTTATTGTTAATATAATTAAACGTGGATAATTGTCAATTTGTTGCTGAATGAATCAGCAGATGAACAACTTCCATACAATGACGATACAAATTTATTTTTATATAATTTCAATTATATTAAAGAAATATTATATTATCTTAAAGAAAACACACAATTTTATGCAATTTCTGATTCTTTCAATTGACTTGGGAAATATTAATTTCGCACAAAGATCCACTGGCACGTTTTATTACACTGTTCCAAGACGATAATTTTCCAAGTGGAGAAAATCAGAAATTAATCTTGATCTATTATTTGCAACTTTAAGGATGGAAATTTAGAATACGAATAGAACGTTTTGGCAGGCCTAATGCATTTTTGGTGCGCATGTTCGGTTCTTATTTTCCGGAGGATTTTCGTATAATTTCTAGTTTGGCCATTGGTCGTTTCGACAGTTATACGAGGGATGTCAAAGTCGGACAGGGATGAGTTACTCGCAATAGGAATCGAGTTTTACGCTCGATGTGGCTTGCGACGGAGGAAGGGGAGCTGTACTGCAATTTCCTTAGACTGACAAAGGTATAGATCGAGACATTAGGGGCATTAGGTAGCGATTAAACAAAATTGTCGCCGTTGATAGTCCTACTAGCCGGTCTGGATGTTTGAACAGTTCCAGTGACGCGCGAATGAACAGCCACAGCCAACGAAATTGCTCGCGGCTACGGGTCGATACGTTTAAAGCGGAACATTTTAAATTGCCGTGAAACTTTGACAAATAGATCGAACCACCGACGAACGTCCCGGAAATTAGCGAGGGCCGGCGAAGTGATTTTCTCTTTCTATACCGTGTCGTCGCGCGGATAGAGAGGAATTCGCGAAAAGTATCGCCAGAAAAGTATTTCTTGCGGCTTTCAATCAGTATCTCCCCGTCCCAGAACTAATAATATTAAACAAAGTCGACTTTCGCTTGCTTTTTATTTAAGCTTATCTAAACCCGCAAGTAAGGTTTACAGTAATGTTTCTTTAGAACTTTAGAACTTTTTGGTTTTTAATTATTTTCTCGAGAGACTTTGACCAAAATATTCGTGACATTTTCGTGGTTAACATGAGCCCAAACACGATGCAATTTGGATCACGTATACTCGTTTAATCGACGATATGGTAGAACCTCGATTATCCGAACTGATGATATCTAAATTCTCCGATGCTCGAATTACTGCGATAATCTGTAAATATTTTTCTTTTAAACGTGTAAATATCTTATTTGAATTAGTGGAACACTTTTGCAGGTGCGTTGAAGATTAAACCAGAAAAATAGACATTCATAGAATATTATTGACAATGCAAACAGAATTGAATATCTCATGAACGAGCAACGAGGACATTGTTAAACTGCAGTAAATAGTTTCAGATTCTTTCATAACTTTCAGGAGATTAATAACGCTGCTACACAAACTCTAGCAGGTGTAATAGAATTATAGCTGCATACAGTCAAAATTTAGTGCCATGGTGTCTCCAAATATAAATTAGAACCGAGAAAGTTGCGTGCATTCCAACAACCTAGGGAACTATTTGAACAATATTAATTGCGCAGGAGCGATGAAATTAGATTAAGCTATTACATTGTGTTATAGAATCTTCAATATTTTGCCAATTAACATGTTTAAACAAAACTGAAATTATTACCCACATCAAAATGATATACATAACGAACAAATTCAAGCTAAAGTTCTAAAAAGAAATTTAAACAAATTCTAAGACAGGTATCAACATGATATTGTACTTTAAAACGACACAATGAACATATTTAAACAAAAATTGTAAAATTCTGAAAACAAATTTTAAAAAATTCTAATATAGATACCAACATGAACACATTTAAATAAAAATTGCAAAATTCTAAAATATTAATATTGCGCTTCAAGACGATACAGTGAACATCTTTAAACAAAAATTCTAAAATTCTAGAAAGAAATTTAAAGAAATTCTAAAATAGGCACCTGCAAGTCTAAGACAGCAGAAACTGTAGTTCTACTTGCAGCAACCTGACACTATGATATTGCACACAGAAGAACCAAGATGACACCACTGACCCATTTTTCACGGTCCAACCTTCAATTGTCTATCTGCGATAATAAATCCTTCTAGGACACAATGGCGAAAGAATTACCACTCGTCAAACAGCAGGCAACGGCCAGATGAAAGTACGAAATTATTGCATTAGAGTATTATCCGTCCTAATGTCGGTTTTTGCACGAATCCCGCTTGGAGAGGAGGAGCACACGTGTCTTTATGTGCACACTAGCCCGGATAAGTCAGCCAAGTAGAACGCCGAAGGAAGAGACAGCCCTTCCAGGCTCAAATGGGACTGAACGTGCGTTATCTACGAACTGCCGGGAATCCAGACCCACATTATGGATCGAAAGCAAAGTGCACACCCCCCGGCGACGACCCTAACACCGTCGCGTATCGTGAAACTAAGATCCATCCTACTCTTTTCATTCCACCCCCTCCCACCCCCAATCTCGTCCTCTTTTTTTCGCAAAACCGTATCTTCTGCCTTTCTCATGTTGTCTTACCCGGCCACTCGGCACCTATTCGCGAGACAGACACGTCATAATTCTGGGAAAAAGCACGATATAACTGCGAATGCGAAAAAATAAAGCGGACTTTAGTGTACAGGGGGTGTGACCGATCTGGTGGTGCAAGCTGCGAGGAGGTGAATGTACATAATAAATTAGGTCGAAAAAACCGTATAATCTTTTTTTGTTTAAGGTTTTGTTTTCGAGAAAATCAAGCTTGAGAAGTCAGCGTGCTATTGGATAGTCATTGGCCGGTGCGTCTGTTCATGACCGACCTGTTCTACTTCCTGCAGACACTAGACACCTTAAATGAAAAAACTTTTTTTTCGACATAATCTTTTACGTAGACTCACCTGCTTGTGACCTGTAAAAATCTGTTGGATGTATACATTGATTCGTGGCCCTTTCTTCGTCACGAAGGAATAGAGTGTGCGAACCTAATTTTGCGAAAAGTATGCAAACTTGGTGGATCGTTGAGAATGTGAAAAAGAAGGCTGACGTTCTGACCGAAAACGGCCATCTTAAATGTTCTATGCCTCACTGACATCGTGTTCAAAATAGTTGTTATTTTTATTTTCCATTGAATTTAATGAATGCAAAAGTTCGTTATTTATATGCGAACAATTAAAATGGAGAAAAATTAGCGGGGTGATAAGCTGTTCAATTTGACTTCGAATTGAAATGTTTCGAATCAACAGGCTGAACGTCGAACAATTTTGTAATCAACGCGATCCGCAGTTAATTAACCTACTCGGTAAGCGAGTTTCTCAATTTATCAACGGCGGAACGTCGTCGTCACGTTTTTCTTTCTTTAAGTGGCTATTAAAAACACTGTTTTAAGAACGGTGTCGCATGATGAATTAACGTGCAGCTATAATTTCATCCTCTTGACGTGTTTGCGGAAGTAGGAAGTGATATCGAGCTCAAAGACGAGGATATGACGTAATTTCGATAATTTGTTTAAACAGGGAATACTTCAAATATTTGTGAGCACTCGTGAACGGATCATTCCAGTGTCGCCTGTGATGACAATTCACTCGGGGGACCTGTAATACGAAACCATCCACACCCTCGGATCAATCATGCTCGCCATTTACTGTTTCTTTTAACTGGCCACGCTTCATACTTAATTCATACCTGTAAAAATGAGTTTAAAATTTACACGAAAGAGTGAA
The DNA here is from genome assembly GCA_028454245.1 of Halictus quadricinctus. Taxonomy (NCBI): domain Eukaryota; kingdom Metazoa; phylum Arthropoda; class Insecta; order Hymenoptera; family Halictidae; genus Halictus; species Halictus quadricinctus. The sequence continues at coordinate 9,715,339 of CM052127.1, forward strand.
ATACAGCGAAAAAAAGGACGAAATTCAGGATGAAATAATTAAGACAATTAACAAATACGCTGTACGATTTTAGAAAAATTCACACACTTTGAACGCAAACTATCAATAATATCTTAGTAGTTTAATTAGTACACTAGGGTACCCAATTATTGGGCTTACCTTAATTAGATTTACTTTTAAAGCATAAGGAATATTAAATTAGAGATATATGTATAACTGATTTTAATGAAAAAATTTAATATTACTTTTTTTAATATTCATTATGCTTTAAAAACAAGTACAATCAATATAGTAATTGGTACCCCCACAGTAATTGGGTCCCTTACCCTAATATACTAGTAACAAATAAACGATTTCAATTCCGTTCCAACGAAAACGAAATGGGTTATTAATATCAAATATGAAAGACTTTATAATAAAAATTAACATCGGTCAATTTATATCTTACGTAAAGTGCAGAACGCCGAGCATGAACAATTGCGTGTCTTATTATTGAAAGATCATAGCACCGCTGTCGCGGGCAATTACGCTTGTTAATTTAAATAATAAAGGTGCCGCGGCATTAAACGCGATTTGTCCGGGGCGATAAAGTTTATTCTTTATCATTCGTACGGGCAACGAAAAGCGCTGTTTGGCGACTCGACCTGATATTTCCGAATAAACCGGATAGCGAACGTTTAACATCTTCATAAATATTCACCGTATTAACGATCGGCTGAAATTAATATTGCTATTCGCGAATAATTATTTTGTAATTTTCTCTTGTGTTGCCCGCCCCGTCCATCGGCTTTATAGTGTGCGTGTATGTACCATGTCTTTCGCGTACGTAACGCAAACAACAGGTAAAACAAATAATTCGAGAGGGCCGTAGGAATATAAATTTTACATAATTACGAGTGAGCGTATTTTTAATTTCGCTCGGCCGGAATATATTTCATTCTTTCCGCTCGCTCTACGCCACTTCCGCGTTGCTTTTAATTGCCAAGACGTATCTCTTAATCATCCCTCTTGCTTATTTTTGCGCCGGAATGCGCGCTCGCGGTTATGAAAAAAGCCACGATAATAATAAAAAAGAAATCATTGGATCAACAAATAGAAAAGAAATGAAACGAACATTTTTCTCATTAGTTTTACTATCGATTGTCCATCTTCGAACTATTAACCCTCGAACTCCTACGAATTCTCGGCCTCTATGCCCGGGTCATTTCTGACCCACACCGATATTTCATTACAGTTTTCTTTCGATATAAGGCGATTGCTCGGGACCGACCTTCTTATTTCGAAATTCGTTTCTTATTTCAAAATAAAAAGTCGCTCGAGCTTATCCCCACCACGACGGGTCACGAATGACTCCGGCATAGCATACGGACGGTTAAGAATGATTCAGCGAGGATGCGAGGAAAGTTCAAACTAGATTTTCTCGAGAACGGAGTCGCAAAGGAAGAAACAGTTATTCTATTAGGGGTATCCATAAGTAATCAATTATTTGCAAAGAATTTGTTTTGCCTTTAGTCCTGTACCGATCGTTGGAAAAGAAATACGTATTCTTTTACAGTTTTCGGTAAAGCAGCCTGTGTTCAAAATATTCGAAAAAGTATAATTTTTTTTTACAACCCTGTAATAAAATGGCGGCGTCCGTACCTTCCGAGGATCATATTCGTCATTGCATACTTTTAACAACACAGAAAATTTGCAGATCTCTGGATCATTATTTAAGAAATAAAACATTCACTTCTGTAGAAGATGCAATGAGGCACCTTGAGTCATATTTTGCTTGACGAACCCTGGATTTCTATAAGAGGGGGATTGAAAATTTGCAGGAAAGATGGCAAACTGTCCTCGATAATGATGGAGATTATATAATAAATTAAGAAATAAAAACTTGAATTTTCTATAAAGTTTCTTTTAGATTTCAAAATAATTGATTTCCCATGTTTTGGGATTCATTTTGCCATAAGGAATCCATGTTCAGTTGTATTATCCGTTCTGTACATGTGAAGTATCATCGAAATTCAATATAGTCTCGCTAGATCGTCAGCGTGAGCGGAAACGATTTGCAGCGGCGGCGGCGGCAGCGAGATGAAGCACTTATTTCATCTCTGTTTGAGGAATCGAGCGTTGAATCGATATTATGCGGGCAAAAAACACAGCTGGAAGCGTTTCAATGGATCACTTTTCTAATTGTTTTCGACAACGAGAACGCGCGCAAACACAGATGTAGCAGCCTCTCCGCCGCGGGTTGCGCAGCGGCAGCAGGAGCCTGCGAACAGCGACCCTTTTAAATCGTTGAACAAATGGATGAAACTCTTACCACTGGGTTGAGGTTTTAACGGGCCGAGCCTGTGAAACCAATTGCTTGATTGCGTTTATTCGCCGCCCTTTAAAAGAAATAAAATCGTATTGCAGATTACTTTTTATGACGACCAGCTAACGTTATCACGTGTTCAACCATCCGACGCGACGGTTTACGCGCCACTAAATCGACCGTCCGGTTCGTATCGGACGTTAATTATTTCTACGTTGCTTGACAAATGTATCATCAACTTCAACGGGATCATTCGATCGAATGTTACCCGCTGGAGACAATAACTTTCTTCCTACATTATTCGACCGTTTTTTAATCAACTGTGCAGCGCAGACGAGACCCGACGATTTGCATTCCGGAAGTTTCCGCGCTGCGTGGTTCATGATTTCGAAGTTGTTTGCTTCACATTGTTCCTTCGTGAAAACTTTTGCGAAAACATTCCTGACAGTTTTCCGATTAAAATGACACCAAACACGATACATTTTGGGCCAGATTTTTTTTTACTCGTTTAATCCACGATACTTTGGAACCTCGATTATCCGAACTGGTCAGTGGAAGTTCAGATTAAATCTTTAGTAAGTTGTACAACGAATCGTTTGGCATATGTATCGCTCTGGATAGAACTGTTTGGCTTGAGAATTTGGATATTATCAGTTCGGATAATGGAGATTCCGTTGAATCGAGGATCAAATATGTTCTGAATTATGTCGTGTTGGGTATCGTTTTAATTAGAAAAACGTCACGTTGATGAAGATTCTATGAAGGAAACGATTAATGTTTCCCCTTTAAATAATAAAAGTGTTTCTCCTTTGCATCGATTCAATAAGCACGCTTTCTAGAATCGATTTCTTGGAGATTGTACTATTGTACGGGAATGTAGAATCTATTTTCGAATGTAATAGTCGTCGAAGTAAGCGCTAGGTCTAAATCACCGATTCTACACGACTGAATGAATCAATTAATTCACTCGCAGCTGCGATCACTGTATTTAATTATTAACGCCTTCGCCGCCAGCCGTGACGCGTAAGTGACGACTATACACTCGTGCTATTCGCGAAGAAAGCAACATTAACTTTATGCATGCTGTTACATTATGTCGCCGTAATGATCATCACAATATTCAGAGAATTTATGACTGTTTCTGTGTTGCATTTTTGTTACGGTTCATAAAGGAGTCACGTTTGCATTTCATAAAATGTTGTAACCAGTAGCAAGGGACACCATTCAAAAAAAAAAGAAAAAAATTAGAAAAACAAATAATGGTAGCAAATAAGCTGAAAGGGTAGAGGATTCTTTTGATCTTTTGCGAAAAAGATGAAAAAGGAACTTTTGTGGAAGCGACACTGGCAGAACGGTAAAAAGACAAAGCATGGTAATGCGAACAATTATAATGTTCCAGACGAATGTTAGAATATCTTGTTATAAACTGAATAATCTAAATATAAAATCATAAACGTAGTCACGAACACAGATATTTTGTGACGCGATATTTGAGAAAATTATTTACACACAATATAATATTTCATAGAAACTTCTTTTCCGTACTCTGGTGTTTTAAATTGCATTAGAGCGAACTAAAATGATTCATGATGTTGCCCACCCGTTAAATTTTAGTTACTACAACAATAATGTAATTTAACTTCAGTCAATGTAGTAACAACGACAATAATGCGATTTAGTAATTATGACGGTTAACCCGAAACTATAAACTGTTACCTGTGACAACCAACTTTATTTACAATAACATGACCATTTTAGTTTACTTTGTCAACGTCACGTTAATTGCTGGAGATAAGCCTATACTATGCAGTTACTTGCTTATCTGAGTATAATTATTACTTGCTTTAATAAAAAGATAGAAACACCTGCAATAAGGATCAGTACTCTGATTAACAATACAGTATTTTTCAAAGTTTTAAACATTATCTACAATTAGATATATTGCAATTTGTAAAAAAGTGTGATTAGCGCGAGCTCCGTGGCGACCACTTAGGAGAGAATTATAGATTAGAGCACGTAGATTACGTTCCTATAATTTATCTTGGAAATAATATAGCGCGGCATATATAGATAGATATACAAAACGCAAGTGGCAGAAAATGCGATCGCGATTAGGAACGTTTATATTATTGCTAGACCGCGGATTTTTATGCAAAATTTTCTTGGTCGATGGTAACAAACAGAATTTGAATAAAAATGTACGTGTCCTCTTAACACTTTTAATAAGCCGAATATAATAGGGCCCTACAAACCTAGGTCACATGAAGGTCATAATATTACACTTCGTTGGATTCGACTTGACCTCGGCTATCATATAACGATAATAAAAATATATCATTCGATTTAAGAAAACTTCGACGACCTTGAAATCTCATATAAGCTTCAAAATTATGTTTCAACTAATGTTTTCCTCTAATATTTTTTCTATTATAATATACAGGGTACGATAGAGCTCTCAAATTCTCCTGTCCTTACAGTTTTGTACTTCATTGATTCGGTCTTATCATAAATGCATAAAAGTCGTAGTATAGTTATTTCGGATCGGATTGAAGCATCGAAGGGAAATCAAGGAATAGTCCTCGATAGTCTTCGGTTGGTTCGCGCGCGGAAAATCGTCCGCGACATAGAAGAATCCACATTGCCAGGAGGCAAGCAGGTATTGAAAGTTCAACGATTGCCACCGCCTGATACTAGTTCCTACGCGAAGTTAGGTGTTTCCGAATATTGTCACTTGCTGTTTTTACGCGCCGGAAAATGCAGTCTGGACCCGTATCTTCTCTTTCGTTCCTTCATTCCCGACTTTCGCAAGCGAAACAGCTTCCTATCTGAATAGGAATCGAGCGGTTCGGTTCTCGAAAATGTTCAAACCCTCCCGATCCTCGTAATTGTCATACGTTCCCTCGGCCATTTGCATTTGCACTCTGGGGACAAGCTAATAGAAATTTCGTTGCTCCAGTTCTAACGAGCAATCTTGAAATTTTCAACGCATAAAATCTGTAGTCCGTTTATGTGATCTCGACACAGTTAAGATCAACCCGGAGCAAATATTGCAACTTCGACATAGTGTAGCCAATGGAGACACTCGAAGGCGTAACTGCACGGTTACTACCGGCGTCAGATCTGCTTAATTGCCGCCAAACATCGGATGTTCTAATGATCCGGTAAACGGTTACCCGGTTGGAGGACACACAACCACTGTCTCTTCTACGTTGCGTGAAACGTGTAGTTATACAGACATAATCGTCCTTCTTACGTCGAACGAGACAGTTGTGCCAGGTAAGCGTGGGTAAGCAGTAGACCGCGGATTTTATGAATTCATGACAAAAATGGGTGGAAGCAATCCGAAGCAGTGGAAAGTTTAACAGAATTTGAGAATGTCAAGATATCGTTCACAAATTGATACGACTACAACAGAGGGAAATAAACTCCTATTCGGTTCCTGTGTTCTGCAATTTTTCTTCCGCATGAAGCTCCGCTTACGTAGATTTCTATTTCTCCGACTGATTCATATATTCAAAAAATTAGAATAAGTCAAAGATAGTACAACAGTGTTTATTAATTTTTTAACAATACTGTTTGTACGATATTTATATACCACGTATTCTACGCCAACAATTTGTGCCTCAATGACAGGCTAGGCCAGTTACTTATATACTTTAAGTAAATTATTTACTACTTGGTCGCACCACAAAGACAAGCTGTACAAATTGATTGTTCGAATCGTTCGACGCCCCTGCAATAAAAGTTCGACCGCCTGAAAAAGTCAGTTCCCGAATCTCCGTCAACAGGCATGATCGCAAGGCAATGATGTCTGCCGAGGTCACGGCGCCATTGTGGTGGCACTGTTGCGCATCTTCCACTTCTGTCCGGACCCGGTCAAAGACCAAACCGTCCGTCCGATATCACCTACCGAACCGAATTTCAATCGGAACTTCGGAATGGCAGTGCAGTGCTCTCGGTGCCGCGTCATTTCCGTTCCATTCTACTCATTCCGTATTTACATTTCGCCGGGAACGAATTAACGTGAGCGAAAGGGATCGTTCTCTAGTAGGAGACTGTGTCCATCGCCGGCGTTCCGTGTTCCGTAGGTTGGCGTTAGCGAGCGTCGACGCTCGCCACGCCATACACGTTGAGAGAGCAGGAACGCCATGCCACGCCATACGCCACGCCATACGCCAACGTGTCACGCCGTGCCACGCCAGGTCAGGCCACGCGTCGCGACGCGACACGGGACGCAACAGCAGCGGCGCGACACGACGCCAGCTCGCAAGTGGCGCGTCGAGTGCTTACAATCAGCTGGGCTTGTCCGCAAATAACACCGGAGGATGATTATGATTGAATAAGGCCCGTAATTGAGGCTATTGAGCAATTATATAAATAATAAGCACATCACGGACACCGATGCACCGGCACACCGCCAGCCGGGGACCCATAAACGCATACCACGAGTGCGGCCGGACTGCCTGGGGTGTTATTTCAGCATGATGGCCGGAGAGGACGAGGGGCAGGTGCCACAGGGTGGTCTCTCTCTTCTCTCTGTCTCTCTTTCCGTCTCCTGCTCTCTCTCTCTGTACAGGACGATTCAGCTAAGTGTGTCACCTAAATTCCTTGTACGGTATCGCTCGCTTACATTTGCTAAATCTGTTACACTTAAATTTTCACGACCCATCCCCGCTCTTCCCCCACCACTTAGTGCCTCGAGCTCAGCGGAGCCTTATCTCGGCAGACAAGGGGAGAGAATGAAACTGTGGTGCAAGAGGAAAAGCGACAGACGTACTTCAAAGAGATGCCGCGAACGTAATCGTTAGACAGCGGATGCTTATGCAAAATAAACATTTTCGACCGGAATTGCAACAACCTGGAGTGAAACGGAAATTTATTTTCTTTCTTAATATGTCTAACAGGTTGAAAATAATAGTGTTTTTAAATCATTCTAATATTTGTACTGTTTCAAATTACGCCTATTCATTTTTGTCGTAAATGCGTGAAATCTGAACTAAAGAAATCTTTAAATCCAATATTTTTTGTCTTTCTTTTGCAAACGTAGTGCCAGGGCATCGTTGAGATTCTTCTGATTAAAATGAGTCTAAACACGACGTAGGTCGGACTAGTTTCATAGACTTAATGTAAATAACTAAATTAGTGGCCGAAAAAAAAATTACAAAATAGAAGTGGACCGATTTAGGTCGTGTTTGTGCTCATTTTAATCGGAAGAATCTCGACGACGCACCGGTGTCAAATTTAAAAAGGTAAGACAAACTATTACTGAATTTGAGCGTAATTTAAGAAACAATTTTATTAATCACAGTATGCATATTACGTAGATATTCCTGGCCATGGGAATTAAATTAAAATTGCATGTATGCATTACCGTAAGTGAATCGTAATTGAGCGATTACATTCCGTTCGGGCTTTTCGAGTTTACTAAAAACACTATCATTGAAATTCAACTTTCGATTCAATCATTTTTTCATGTACCAAATAGTTGACACGTAATTTGGTTGGCACACTCAGCTGAATCACCCTGTACATCTCTCTCTCTCTCTCTCTCTCTCTCTCTCTCTCTCTCTCTCTCTACCCGGGTCGCTGTCGAACGGGAGCGGCGGCGAGTTGGGTGGAAAATTACAGTGCAAACATAACCTATACCTATATACCGCGAGCCCTCGGCACCTCGCGTTCCTGCGCGCCGTTAGGCGGAGCCGATGATCTCGAATTGCCTTCGTTTCATCCCCTTTCCTACACCCCTCCGCCGACCTTCCGTCTTTTTTCAACTACCGCTTCCCCTTTACCCCCTCCTACGAGGCAGGCTGGAGAATCATGAGCATCCTGAAATTACGTTATAGACCGGGTAAATTGATAGACAGAAAGTATCCTGCTCGCTTCCGGGTCAAGCCACTTGAGGGTTGAACGATGAAGTCCGGTCGGCTGCACGATTGTTTGCATGTTCGTCAGCCGGGGTTCTGTATTGTCCATTAACACCGCGTGGCTATTGGTATTGGTATTTTAGGTGACCGCGATTCTCGTGTTCTGCTCGTGGAAAAAGAAATTCATTTTCTACGGTTATTCGAGTACGGAAGTGTCTTGATGCATGCGGAAATTTCGGGACCGAGAAAAACGCGGAAAATATCATAAAATTCAGAAATTCAATGACAAAACTTGTTTATGTCTAATGATTTTTTTTTTGCCAATCTTTTACTAACATATTCGTGACATTTTTCTGAGTGAAATGATACCAAATACGGCGCAATTTGGATAATATTTACTTGTTTAATCCACGATAAGCAAGAACCTCGATTATCCGAACTCATCAGTGGCATGTGGGCAATATAATTGACGTGTTCAAACTTCTAATGACGAAACCATAAGGCTAACCATAAACCATATTACAGAATTCAGGTATCATTGGTTCGGATAATGGAGGTTCTAGAAAATCGTCAATTGAACAAGCAAATCTGCAACGAATTCTGTGGTGTTTGGACTCATTTTAAACAGGAGAATGTCGCAGAGTAGCTAGGAAACTATTCTATTATCCAAACATTCTACCAATTGGTTCGCCTAATCGAGATACTGATGAATTGGTCAATTCATATTTGGTTTAAAAAGTGACAGATCTGGATGCATGAAAATAAATTTCGGAACGGTAACACTTCTTTGCTCATGGAAAACGAATCACAGTCTCCAATTTGGACGCAACTTCCAGCGGACATGTCGTGTTTTATGATTGATAACGAACGAAAGGCGACAACAACGTCGAAGCCATTGATACAATTTCAGAGTAGAGGTATTAAACATTGTTTCCGTCAAGTCTCGTTGTGATATCTTTAATAGACGAAAAGTTCTAAGTGAGTGAATGTAACTTTCTGATTGACTCCAGTAAACATGGCCGGCTGATGTGTCTGTTTATGGCCGACCAATTCTACTTACCGAGGACACTCGACCATGCGAAGTAACATAACCCGTGGTGGGTTTACAAGTCTGTCTATTCGCTAGATTCTTAGAAATTGTACTATTTTATTGTATATTCGATAGGGGAACTTCAGGTTTGGTTATTTTAATAATAATAAATTTTTTATTTTCTTACTTAACCCACTCATTCTATGCTCCTTCCGTTGCTCTTATTAAAAAATTTTCTAATTAATTCCACAAATAATTGTTACACCTCTCGCTCTGTATCATTCTCTCTCAGCACCCTCTAACCAAGTCCCTATTATTTTAAGTAGTAGTGTATTGATATTTAGGAAATCAGCGATGCTTTGTTGTGCTCTTTAACCCTTTGACGGTACTATAAAATATTTCTTGTTTTCCTCATTATTTAAGATTTTGATACATAGTCTAGAATTTTTGAAAAAATATCTATAATAATAATAGTTAATTTTATGCCTTTTCATTTTGACGAAATGCGATTAGTGCGATTATAATGATAGTTGCGATTAATGGAATATTTGCTTTCCAACTTGTCGTCTTAATTGAAAGTGGGATAATACGATGATTTTCGACCGGTTCACCGGAAAACGCTGAGCACCATGAAATTTCGTTACTGCGGTTTAGAACGGTTTCCGGTGTGTGGTACTGATAAATAATGATAATTATTCACGCTGCTGGTATGCGAATTGCGTGTGGTTACGGCCGGTGTTAACACCGCTCGCTGTTTTCAAACCTCTCATCCACGTTTACCTCGAATTTTGTGTCCAAACACGCCACTTTCACCTTATTGGTTTGTATTGCAAAATACCATGCTCGCATATTGAATTTCGTTTGAATATCTTCGACCGTTTCGCACCCATTGTGAACGCGAATGTTTACGCGAGTTCACAGTTTGTAATACGTGAAGAACGATGGTATCTCACAAAAATGATGGTATCAATTATTTTCGACACTAATCAGCGGAAGAGAAATATTTGCCAGCAATTTACAATTCCCAATTTACAAGTTAATTATTATTATTACACAATAATACAAATACTGAGAATCAAAACGAAGTCAGCCAGTCAGACAGTTTTTCAACGCTTTGAGCGTGTTCATTCGGCAGCCTAAAAAATGTCGTAAAATCAAAGTAATTTACAGGAGTGAAATAAAAATCGAAAAGCTGAAAAATAATTCTAACAATATTCTTTCACTCTCCTAGCATTTTGCAGAGCTAAATCACATTTTCTATATATCATACATTGACGCAAAAATCCAATTACAAATCCCATTGTCTCCTTTGACTACTTTTGCTTCGGTTACATAACAATAAAATACTCAGCGTTAAGTTAATTATTTATCGTTTCATTTCACTCGATGTTTCACCATTGTGTCGTCAATTTGACGCCCGAGCGAGGAGGTGGAGGGGGTAAGGATGGGGGTGAAACAATAGCATCGAAATCGCGCGTGTTTCTGCGCGAAACTGGAAGTACAGGTCGAACAATAGGGCAGCCGGAGTATCTCGGTGGGCGACAGGTAAGCTCATCCGGCTCGAATTTTTCCAGGTACACCGACATCGGTTTCATATCCAGGGCTATCGATCTTCGTAGCGGGGTAAGACGTAAATCCATACGTCGGTAAGGTAAAAGGAACCCCCTGCGGAGGGCGTTTTGGCACCCTGTCGCGCGAACAAAAGCGTTGACCGATCGTATATAGACGGAATGCGAAAGGGCGATTCGTGGAAAATGAAGTCAGCTCTTCGTTCCGGCAGAGCGTCGGAGCCAGGAGCACCGTATACGGCTGGCGCCTGTCTGACGGCCGTTCGCCTCCATGCATCCCGTATCACCCCCCTGCTATTCGAGATACCCGAGACGAACGCGACACCCTGATTAAAACGCCAATTCCGTGTGCATCGAGCTCCAAGTTTCGCTATTTCCTTTGGAAATCCGCCTCCGCGGGACGTACACACATCGGGGGCTGATAGAAAGTAATTATAGCTTCTTGCCGAGAGGCGCCACGTTCTCGGCCGAACAACAGCCGTCTAACTAACACTCGTCGGCATCGATTTAACCCCTTTAAGTTGCCCTACGATTGCTGTCTCGACGGACCACTGTTAACCCCTTCCCGTTTCTTCACGGCTTCAACGTGCACAGTGTGACATTTTCCCGATCTACGTGGACAACCATTATTTCAGCTTGAAAATCCCCTTGTATTCAAGAGATACGTAATTATTGCTAATACACAATTCAAAGTATATTTGTCATTAATTTGACATTATTAATATCATATTTTATAACAAGGTTATCGATACGCGACATATTCTCAGGTTTACGTTGGTTTATCACTTGTTTTAGAAAAGAAATAAACATATATTTATGAGTATATTTACAGTTTTTGAAAAAATAAATTTAAATAGAATGGTAGTAGATATATACATAATATTTTAATAATACAATATAATACATACAGTAGAAAATAATATAATATATTTAAAAATATAAAAATAAAAATATGAATATAAAAATATAAAATATATATATAAAAATTAAAGATCACTTCAATTCTTGTTAGCTACATTGCATTTATTTTCATTAATCGATGTAGCTTCGTGTCCCCCTTTAAAAAAGTTGTGGGCGTCTTAGGTCGAAAATGGATTAGTTCAGAAGTTATTAATTTTCTGCCGACTGCCATAACAATTCAAACACTGTGAGTCAAAAAATTGTAAAAAAAAAGTATGATGTGCAAATCTGTGCGAAAGATATTTTTAGTTTTACAGCTCTTGAAAAATAACTCCATTGCCTTGTGTTATTACAGCCTGGTATACTGCACTATAATATTCTATAATTCTATGTTTATCTTAAAATTACATTTCATCATTACGAGTCATATGAAAATGATTTGTTTCTTTGAAACTAGTGAATTAGAATAAATATATGTTTACTTACCAACAATTAAAATCCAATTAAAGTTTATTTGTGTTGAGTTTTGAATAATTCAAGAGCGGAGGGACGGAATTATGCAAAAATATTCGATATCGTTGTGTTCCACCGAAACGAAACCATAGGTACGTTATTTGCCACCCGAGACGCGTGATTAATCGTAAACAGTGAACGGAAAATTAGTCCCCGCTAAATAATTAGCCAACATAATTAATTTTCTTCACCACCGAGTGCACAGTTTGGAATACTAAACAGAAACTGTCGGTCCGGTTCCGAAAACTGCTTCTTCCGAACGTAACAAGAGTAATCACCTTCGTTTTGCCCGGATCTCATTAAATTTATAATCGAGAATTGAATATGAGGCATCTAATGATTGTACAGGTTTGACACATTTATAAAAGTATTCACACAAGCTTATTTCGTTTTGCATGATTATTTAAAATTTTTTTTTAATTGTCATTTGACAATCGAAATTTACTGTTTCGCCTTAAATGACTGTTCTTTCCATTTTTGTAATTGTTCCAACAGGATTTACTGTTCATTAGTAATTTTAATTAATCTGTAATATAATTCGTATCATTGTTAAATCTCATTTTAATGGTAGATCTTATAAATCAGCAATTTAATTGTTATTCATTAATGATATGTACAGTTCAAATTATTTGTTGCAAATGGAGAGTCCGCAATATGGCTTCGTTTCGTATATTCGTCGTGCAATATTAATCATTTTTTTATATTATCGTAACGTAGTATTACAAAGTATTACCATAACAATTTTACAATTAGTTTTTAATCATCATTCTCACTATAAAATATACTAAAACATCAGATCAAGTCATGACTGGCATCATTCTTTCACATTGTTATACTGTAAAAAAATTTATCCGATGTTAATTTAACCAATTTTAATGGTATTGAATATTCTTAATACCATGCCATGAAAAACCAAAGGAACATGGAGATGAAAATAATTATAGCAATTATTTCCGAATACAATAATGATTAAAACTGATTGTAAGCATTGTAGACTTTTTCCAAAAGATGATGTTGAAAGTTAACATTGCTGACAGAATTATTATAATTTATATTATCTTTCCCGAGATATCCTGATTACAGCAACATCAGCTTCATTACTTCTTCGATGTAAACGAATTCAAATTGATTAAAATAATACGTGAGGATTAATGAAATAATTTCCTAGAAGGTATAATAAAGAACAGAGGAAAAATAACGTTGTTCGGATACGTGTTAATATGAACTAATCACATTTCGATAGAATGATACCTCGAAACGATAAGGTCCCTGCTCACTGATGAGTCACATTTGTATTTCGGCCTCTGGCCGAACCGCAGACTGGAGGAACATCAATCTTCCTGGGCTGTTTCGGCACTTAGTAAGCTGTCTACAACTTCCACCATAATAAATTGTCCACGTTGCATACGTGTATCTTTGTCGTTAGCTTCCACCCTAATAAGATACTTTTCATTAGACACTTTCGTCAGATACTCTTTCGTTTCGTCAGAATGCACTCGTTTATAGAGTGCATTGATTAATCATTGCAGAGATAAATTGTTTGTCACTAGACTACGGATCTATATGCAACATATCTGCATATACACATGAAAATTGAACCCTTCTTTTACTAGCTTCAATATTAAATAATTAAATAAATAAAAGTCGTGTATTTTTAAATTGACAACAATCAATTTTTAAATGAAAGCCCGCTTACTTTGAATATTGATTATTTTTTATAAAGTGTATAAAAAAAAAATAATAAAATCATAAAAAAGAATAAAATCATAAAATATATCATAATATCATATATCGTAATATGGCATAGCTTTGAAGTGATTATTGAAAATAAAATATGAAATTCATTTCTAACATATTCCATACATTTTTCACATTACATTTACGTGGACCACTCTCCATAGAAAGAGTTACTAAATAACCCCGATTTTTTTTCATCAATACTGCCGAGAAAATTGAATTTTGCGATCCGTATGCGAATGCGTGCGTCCACGAAATTTCAGCGACACTAGAAAAACAAAAAGAAAAAAAATATCGTCGCCTTAAGGAGCCTGCTAAGCGTGGTTTCCACGAAGGAATGTCCGATCCCGGTTGTCGCCGAGATACGCTTATAAAATGAACGGGTAATGAGAATTAACGACGACGATAGCAATCTGCACGCCATGATATTTTCTTTGTGTTATCGAGCCAGCGCCGCTCGCGGGAGGACCGCCGGAATGAATACAGATTCGCAGTGTTTTAACTCTGGGATAAGGATCGAAAACGAGAAAGTATGCTTGCATTAACGCCTTGAAAAATGCCGAAAGACAACAAAAATAAATACCGTCGGATTTGGTAATAAATACCAAAAGTGTTTCATCGGTGAAACTTTACGATTCTCACCACAATTATATAGGATAAACCTATAGAAACCCTAAACCCTAAACCTTTTCAACACTAGATTGCCGGATGTTGGGTATATACCTGTTTTGCCTGAAATGATTCAATTAGACTCAAACATCAAAATTAAAGTTAAAAAAAAATAACATTTTATATTAAAGAAACTTTATTCAAAACAATTTTTACATATACACAGTGAATTCTGAAAAAATGTTTGATTAAAATTGCAATTGCTCGAAATTGCAGAGAAAATACTAAAAGTTGTGTTTTTTATGTGGGCTTACATTGAAACTTTAGAAAGTACGATTTGTAGATCTGTATGAATTATACATATTCTGAGAATTTCATCAAAATCGGCCAACGTTGCAATGAGCTGCAGATATTCCAAAATGATCACATAAGGGCGAAATTCCCTGAGGAGGCCAAAATTCTACGACTTTCGCCCTTAAGTTTTCATTGTTAAACGTTTGTAGCTCTTTGCGATTTTTAAGAGTGTACGAATATTAGTTGGAGTCACTGTATATTAGAGGTGTGAAAGTATTTTCGGTTTCATGGTCATAGTTACCGCTTAGTTCTTCAGCCAATTGTAAAATAAATTCTTTTCTTGAGATTTTTACTTGAGCTACCTCTTTATATAAAACATTTAAAAATATTTAATAATTCAATTTGACTCACATTCGTCAAAATAGGTATAGCACCTATAGACTTTTGGAACTAAGGAGTGTGGAGGAGGAGGAATTAGTATCAAATTATTTAATTTTAAAATTCTATTAAAAAGCAACATATGTTTTAAAAAAATTATTTAAGTTTTTCGTAAAGTAAATGAGTCGAATTGAGTCGCTCCGGCAATCTAGTGTTAAATTACTTCCCTCAATTTTTAAATTCTTTTTAAAATGCATATCGATAGTTATCAAGGTACACGAACTGAACGTAGAACGTATATGAAACGTCTTTCGAACGGGTTAATAATTGTCGCGTATTTCTGTCCCGGAGACGATTCGACACGGTAATTTTATCATCCTTGAAAGTTCGTGCTTGTGACCGGCCCTCTCGGAATTCCGAAGCACCCTCGACAGCACCTGTACTTTAAAGTACCTTTCGTCACTTTTCTGAAAACCTTTAACCGCTCTCGACTGTCTCCTCAAGCGAGCTTCGATACCGTTCGACGAAGAAAAACGTAAAACAAGGGGACACGGAGATCCATCGCGCGTCGCGTCGTCACGGTTTTCCGTCGCGAGCACCAACGATCGAGTAACGTTAATCTTGAAATGTTAATATCGTTGGACGGCGGTGATGTGTAAACGTCATTTGTAGAACGCGAAATGAAATAAGCGACGCGGATAGAATATTCTGCAACGAATTAACATTAACCGTCGGATACCAGTCCGTCGTGGAATATTGTTCAATTTTATCGCTAACGCTTGCAACATTTCATTCGACTTTGTTCCGACTTTTAAATTCGCCCGAGTGCGATTTTCAGTTGCTCTAGACGCGGGCTAATTGCGAGGAATCTG
>CM052127.1:9731508-9753607 GCA_028454245.1 Halictus quadricinctus
ATAAGTAAAGATTTAATCCAGCACTGCAGCTAGACAACTGTTGTATTGTTTGAAGATTCACGTTCCATTGGTTAGTTCGGATAACAGAGGTTCTACTATATCGTGAATTAAACGAGCACAAATTATCGACATCGTGTCGTGTTTGTAATCGTACGAATCGGAAAAGTGTCGAGAGTATGTTGACAAAGGTTTCACAGAAAGATTATTGGAAATTGAAAAGTTTGATTAATTTATTCGTTTAACGCCAGGCGGCACGAGATCGGAGACTAGTGTCAGTACACGATGCAAATGTTCAATTTTCCGCAGAAAATTGCGCTTCATGATAGAATCGCTCGGAATTGCCAGGAACCACGAAATCAGGTAGAAAAAAAAAATGGAAGAAACAAACGGCAAAATTGTCGCGCTACCGAATCGTTGTACTTCCGCGCGCGTATATTTGCATTAAGCAGCGCGTATCATCGATACGTTTCAAATAAAGCGGAGAGCATAGTGGGCGGGGACATTAGCGTGATTCGCGAGAAATTTCATCTGATTTTCGGGAAGGGTGGTCTGGGTACGGACACACGGGCTGTCTCTTTAACGTTTAATAAATCCAAATACACGGGACATATGTAGGTATGTTTGCCGATAAATATTACGTCGAACCAGTTGGTTGCGCGCGGGTACGAAGCGTCTCTCCCTAAAAAGTGTAATCGTTCGAACGGATATTGCAACATGTCTGCATATTTAATTCGGCGTGTCATTAAAACCTGCCGCGTAAGTTTGGAAATGCTTGCGCGCGCGCGCGCATGGACAAGTTTTATGGCGTCGTCAAAATGAAATTCCACTTTGTTCACGAGGGTATGCGCGATTCGAAATGGCATTCTGCGTCCTCGGCAGGTTGCAAATGTTTATTCCTGGATGTGTTTTTGTCGGAAGACGCCCACCCTTCCGAGAACGGCCGTTTGATCGAGCGATTTAAAGCCCCCCTGAATTTTTCAATGCAGCTTGCCGCCCTGTTCACACACACTAAGCTGCTTAAATTATTCGAGCATACGGAGCGTGCGATACAATTTTACCGTACAACGCTAAACGTTCTAAATCGTTTCTTAAATTAACACTAAACCTGCCACGACCGGTCAAATTGACCTTTTCAAATTTCTCTTATCACATCGCTATTTATCTTTACAACTTCTCTTAAAGTATCTATACAATGTATTTTTCAGTATTTATTTCTCGAGACAGTACAATGTCAGTATAATTGCAATTATATGAAAATAAATTTGTATCGCCATTTTATGGAAGTTGGTCATCTACTAATTCATTCAGCAACAAATTCACTATTATCTACGTTTAATGTATTCACAATAACTTTTTTTAAGGACAAGAAGTGTCGGTAGGTTTAGTGTTAAGGGAAACTATGACTTGCTTACCAAATGAATTAAAAATAATTATCACTCTTAACGACTGGTCTACATTTCCAAAGAAATACATAAATTAAAATTAACCACCTGTCCTACGACCAATTTTACGGTTTCAGTGATTAGAACTTTTTCGTAATTCGTAATTTCCTAGAAAAAGGAGAAAATTTATATCTCTCGTATGCCTATATGTTCTTCAATAGCATTAACAACGCCAAAATAGAATTTTATTTCGGTTTAAAGGAAATTAGTAACATACAAGTTTATTGGACTCTGTTCAGGGCAAGGGGTTAATAAGTACTACTTCTCAATTCATCCTAATAATATACTTAACCCTCGGACAGCGGACCTCCTTTGCAAACTATAAAATTCGCTGTTTTATTTATCAATATTTTTGAAACATACCTTCGAAAATATTTCTCGATTAGTCTTTCTGTTGTTCCGAATGTATGTTACTAGTTCAATTTAATGGTGAGAAATTGATTAGCGAGGAGAAGGTTTATGCAGTTTGTAGGATTTTATTAGACGTACCTTTTAGCTCGCGTTTCGTGATGGTCGCGCAAAAATGTGACGATATTGCTCGTAGCTTTTCCATTGATTACGCGGGACCGTATTTTTTTGTTCGTTTCTGGCGAGATAAACGAACGGCGTTCCGTAGGTGCTTTGTATTTTGGATACGTTCGATGGCTCCGCTGACAATATGTAATGTTTGAAATTGTACGCGTATATTTGTACAGAATATTCGCGGAATACGGCGCATGGATTCATGAAATTAAAAATCGCACGTGGTCAAACAACGGGAAAACAAACCAGCAGGGAATACAATACGTGTGCGTAAATAAACTGTAAATCTACCACAGGGAACTTTCGTGATGCTTGTGTTGTCGCTCGTGATCCATCTCTCATCATCCCGTACACACTTTTATCAGCTTTATTCCCTCGCTATACGCTATTCATTCAAGGTATACACGACGAAACAAAAAACAAAAAAAAAAAAAGAAGAAAAAAGAAAATGTAAAATTTCGCACGGTATAGAATACGCGAAATATCCAAGTTGTCCACGGTCTACCAATATTAAATTCGAAACGAGTTATTTCGCGCGAAATCGCGTTTCGGGTATGGGCCATCGTCGGAAAATGGAAAATAAATGTCGCACAGGATTCACCGTACGACAGAGCAACCAGGAACGTATGTTTTCTCTGTTTTCAGAATTTCATCTGTCCACCTTACATTTTCATTTTAATTATTCCTTTAGTAAACGTCGTTACCTCGTTCTGCCCCGTGAATTTCCTTCTTTCCCTTCGATCCTCCTTGCAATCGTCGGATAAACGACAAACGGTCCGGGGTGGGAACGGAGATTTCAGCATACGGTAACACTAGACCTGGTCAAACAAAAAGAAGCGAAACTCGTCCGCGGAGAACCGAAAAAGAAGAAAGAGAACAAGGTAGAAGGTTCGCGGGGGATGGTGGGGGAACGGGGCAGCCATTAGCAGACGCAAAGAGGGAGAGAGGAGAGCGCGGGAAATCTACCCACGGAGGAATGTCCGTGATGTTTCGTTGCCGCGCGATTCGTCTCTCATCATCTCGTTTATATTTTTATCACGTCTATTTCCGCCCACCCTTTGGGATTCTATGTACGTAGTATACCGTACAGAGCTCGGGCGCTCTTTCCCGCCTCCCGACGCCAGATCCGCCGTCGACGTTGCCGTCGACGCTGCCGACGCTGCCGACGCCGACGTCGACGCCAACGTTCCCCCTTTTCAGAGGAGAGAACCCGGGTGCGTCGGATCGAGTTTCTGTTTTCGAGAGGCAGCGTACGAGCGAGCCGAAGCCGAGCAGAGCCGAGCCATATAGGTACTCATTTGTGTACCTGAAATTCCGGCAAATCCTCGGGAATCTGGTTCGCTGCGCAAAAGGCACGCAACGACGTATTCGCTCGATCGCAGAACAAACGTTCACCACCCCGTCGGTTCATGCATGGACAATTTCATTACCTATATCGGAGCTTGGTGATGGTGTTCCGGTGGTTGTGATGGCGGAAAGAGGGTCGGCCACGGCGTTAGAGGGGCAAAGGGGGTAGCGAAGAGAGGGATGGAACGGCGGTGCAGAGAGGGGGAGAGGATCGGTCGGGTTTCGGCGTGGGTGGCTCGATCAGAGGGCTCGGTCGGCGAGCGCGGCGGCGTGTGCAGGCGAAACTACACTATTAAATGGTGTCCTGACGGGCGCCAGTTAGGTGCACCGGGGTATGGCCCATTCTCGTCGTGTCACTACGAATCTATTTGCATAGTAATGGCGCCCGACCATGCGCCCCCTCCCCCCTCCGCCCCCGCGCTGGCATCAGCCTGGCCAGGATCTCCGCGTGGCGCCGTTTAACGTATAAATACCGACGCGGAAGCCGTGGCGAGGTTTCCCGAAGGAAGTCGACTGGGCTCTGTTCCTTCATCGAGACAGATTTCGAGCTTGGACGTTAGCCCCGACCGGGATCCTGACAAGTTGTCAACTAACGTTATTCCCGGAGTTGTAAACCCTCTTCCGATCAACCCTTTTTGCGGCCATATGTCGTTCTTTGTTGTCTAAGATATTTTGACTGAAGATACTGAAGACACCCTTTTTGGTCCAAAATGCTGTAAATTCCGTAGGAAGATTGAAACATTTTTCTCGAGACTGAAACCATCGCAGGTTTAACCCTCAGCAAATGGCGACTAGAAGGCGTCACTAAAAATTGCTATAACATTGTTCAAACTATCTTTTACGTTATTCAATTGTTTTGTACTTAATAAATCACTGAACATTTCAGTATTGTACGAGTCAATTCCACCGTTTTCGTATGTATAACACGAACAAAAAGAAATATACAGAAGAGAAATGTTCTAGGTCGGAAGAAATGTTTCGTTTTGGAGTTAAAATATTAGGGCGTCCCGTAAGTTCGTGCCGTGGATATGTTTATATTATTCACCTGCAATATCATACACAAATAACCTAGAAAAAAAAAATGAATGACGGTGCGCGCAAGTCGAGTTATTATTGTACTATTTTCTATCATCGGTTCAAATATTGCCAATTTCTCGAGAATCGGAAATTTTGGTGTTCCAACACTTTTCGGGATCAACGGTATCTGTAACATTGTCACGGTAACGATAGCAACACCTCTGATAGGTATAGTGCTTGCCGACACAGAGAAGAGCATGTAGTTAGTGTTGGTACCACCGTGCACAAACGACATAGTTTTCGAAAGGATTCATACCGACCGATATGAATGGCTTGCACCACGGCACTATCGTGTACTGGTAATACGGGAATAGGTGTTTCAGGATGTTCTGTGTCTGCGAGCATCGATTAGGCGTATCTCAATCCCGCTCTTACGGAGCGGTCTCTGTTGTGCTTAACGGCGGGACAGCTACATTTAATACTATTCGACGTAATGACCATCGTCTGCTACGGTGTCCGCGCAGCGGGCTTCCTGATTCCCACTGATGTAGGCGGCTTACCGGTAATTCGTGGCTCCTTCCGCGTTGCAGCGACCCGAACTGCATCGTGGTCCGGATTCGGGCAAGGCTGAGGAGTTGGTGATCAAAGTTCCCGGCTTTGACTCAAATCCACAGTCCCGGGTGCGAGAAGAATCGACCGCCTCCTTCCAAAAGGAGGATGCAAAAGAATAGACTGCAGATTTTGTGCATTTATGACAAAAATTAATAGTAAACCCGTTTCTGGACAAACTAATGTAGAAATGAAAGAAAGACAAATTCAAACTTTATTTTCCAGTCAAAAGTCGATATTTATTTCGTGCGCGATACCAAACTGATGAAAATATAATTGGCATTATAAGGAAATAAAAATTCATGTAGCTATACAGTGAATTCTCGATATATGTCAGCAACACACTGGTCTTGCCAGCGTAGTGTATCGTCCAGGAGACATACTCGAGCCGTGTTATATTTACACTCCTCACGTGGTATACCCCGCGGTAGTGGGGATAATTCCGCGATGTTTATCATGCAGGCCTTGGCGACATATATAGAGAATTCACTGTATCGATTAACCATCAACTCGGGAAGTTTTTAGTAAAAAAAACTTTTCCGAAAAGCAGGAAAACCTTTTATTTTTTGATCGGTTCCAAGTAGCTTTTTAATTAAAAAGAAGATGTTGTAGATGAGTGATTTTGCTATTCTTCAAGTCACTTAGGAACCTAAGTGGATCGGTGATACCGATTTTTTCTGGATGAAAGAATGTGCCAATGGCGAACGAAGACGAAGAAAATAATCAGCACGATTTTAATGAGCGGAACGATACCAGGCAGGCATTACGCCAATTTAGTATTGATGCTGTTGCAAATAGTTGTTTAATGAACACAGTCTGCTCTTCGTTTTTGGTGATGAGACCCTCGAATTATCTGTCTAATAGGATTGCCGTAGCTGAATACGCCGGCTTATGAAGAGTGTATATTTCCTACGAGCTGGGTAATAGTTTGGCGAAATTCTGCACAAGCTAAAGGAGCACGGTAATAGTATCAGGAGTTTGCTGTTATTCCAAGTATTCAGTAAGATTCTGTCGAAAGCGATTACCAAAGATAATGTATACAGGGAACGGAGGTATTGAGTTGTTGGTAATTGCGTTGATACATTGATACAGTTCTCTAATACTATTCAGTTTGATGTCCGTGATCTGCCCTCCTCATACCGAGCGAGTCCAAATTACCAGCGCATTAAGCATCCTATACATAAAATCTCAAAAAGACATATAAACGCTTCCTAAACCGTTACGCTACCGGGAGGTCGAAAAAATGAATTTTTGTTTCTCAAGAACTGCAAGACTCTATTCGCAAAATGTTTCAGCACTTAAACCGATTTATTTCAGCTAGCACCACATACTTTTTTAATGTAGAAATTTACTAAAAAAAAAAAATTATTTACTTTACAGAGTACCGCATAATTTTTTAATTTATTTGTATCAATTACCAAGTAAAATACTGTCAAGCAGATTTTTCGTTTTAGATATTTCATATAGAATTATTGAGATGGTTAAATATATCATTAGTAGGACAGCCAAAGTGATAATGATCAGTAGACCGAGGATTTCATGCAAAATAGAGGAAACATCGAATAAATTTAATATTACTGGTAATTACAACCTATTCGAATGATTAAGAGAAGAAATCAATTTTTCTGTGACTCTCTTCTCCTGCAATTGACGAAGACAATTTTTATTTTGCATAAAGATCCGTCGACATGCAGCTTAAATGCTGTCGTTGAAGTCTGTTAAATCCGACAGATGATGCGCGTCTACAAAAGTAGCCTAACAAGCCCAGAACACCGGCCATCATCTCAGGCGCGAGAAAGAGTGATCCGTAAGGGCAATTATCGCGCTCGACGTAATTTCCTCGAGAGCCTTTCGAAACGGTATCGCAGTTTACGTCGACATGGGGGAGGGGTAAGCTAGTGAAGTTATATAAATCCAGCGTAAATGTCAATCTCCGCGATAATTAGGATTTCATTGTGACCCGGCACCGGTTCTCCCAGGTTAGGGGATAATCGGGGAGGCGGGTTCTTGAAGCTCGCTTGAGCAACGAGTTGAGATCTCCAATTATTTGTCATAATCCTAATTATCTCGTTCACCTTTGATTCGCCCCGCGAAAATCTGCGATGCCACCGTGGATGCCCGTGGAAATGTATATCTTGAGACGGCGTTCGCGATAATTAGGAGCCTGCTCGGGAAGCGTAAGACGATTACGACACGAAGACGCCGTAGACGAGCGACAGGGGGTGGATCCGCGTGGGGGTGGATCGGAGCGGAACAGGAGGCGATGGACTACGAAGATATCTGCTGCTTTCCATTAGAAGAATCATAAACTATCACCGATACCTCGACCGGCTTCCTAGGAAACCGGCAACTCTATCCCACTCGTGGATATCCACAGACAACCGGGTGGCCGGCGGGGGGTTGGGAGGGAGGGAGGGAGTCGCGCGGGAGGGTTGCTCTCGCTCGGGGAACGGGTGGGTAACAGAAAACTGCCGTAATGGAGGTTAATTACGAAGGGGTGATTGCGGAGAGGGAAGATTGGTGGAGGTAAAGAGAACATTGAAGGTCCTCCTTCGTCTCCTCCAACCCCCCTCCTCTTCTTCCCTCTCCCCCAAGCCTTCTTTTCCCTCCCGTTCTACTCTCTCTCTTTTTCAACTTCATCCTCACCGCCCCTGCCGTTTGGCACTTCTCGCAGCCCTTCTAAGGTTCTGCGAGAAGGCAAAGGCCTCGCCCGGTTGCCAGGACACCGGCACACCCAGAGTGTCGAAGCTTTCTTCAATTATAAGAATCCGGTTGTTTTCCGCCCTGTAATTCTGCAAGCCTTTTCCTTATTCTTGCCAGCGGAAACATAGTAATCGCCGACGAACCCCGGACGCTGGGCGACTTCTCGTCGGACGATGTCACTGGGACCGAATCCCCTTCTTCGACCTTGGTCTTCAACGGAGCGTCTTTGCCATTGGACATTTAATTTTTCAGATTTTGGGATTCAGATAATTGTATGCCTACGTGTTCTCCAATGTATGTACAACAAGATAGAATTTTATTTATTATTATCATGTTATAGCGCAAGGGGTTAAGGAAGTGTCCGCATACTTTTGAGTGGCAGTGTCACCGTCTAATATTTCTAGCTTATCAACCCCTTGCCCTACAATATCGAGTCATACTCGTGAACAGAGTCTAATAAACATGTATGTCATTTATTGCCTTTAAACCGAAATAAAATTCTATTTTGGCGTTGTTTGATGTTATCGAAGAACATATAGGCATGCAATAGATATAAATTTTCTCCTTTTCTTAGGAAATTAAAAATCGCATAAAAGTGCAAGTGCAAGTGCAAGTTAATGTCATTAGAGGAAGAAAGAAATTTCTGCTTGGTCCCTGATACTTGCAATTCACGTACACAATTTCGATTTTGCTTAAAGATCCGCGCGCTCGTCATCGTACGTTCCGATCGCGAGCAAAAGAGAGACGCGTTCGTGTTCGGAGGGAAAAATTATAGAAGACAGTTGCTGAAATGGTTCCGTTTCCTTCGGAGATCTGCGATTCGAGACCCTTACGAGTTCGTGTCGCGTAACGCGTTCAAATCCGCCCACTCTTTCTCGAATATCTCACGGCTTGCTGATTACCAGGAAGTTTCGTTCTTCGTCTCTCGCTCCCCCCCCTGCCCCTCGTCATCTCCCGAACGTCAACACCTTAGCTGATACCAGCCGAGCAGCGTTACCATGGGACCCGGATCGTTGTGTTTGTACATCGTTCAAATGCTTGTTATTTTCTTGATTTCTCGCGTAATCGCGACACGCCTGACCGACCTCGTCCTTTCTCATCTATTTATACCGGCTAATGATCGATGCTCTTACCTGGAGCGAAGCAAAAAAAGTCCGTTGAACCGATCAAATTAGCCGACGTTCCGCACGTTCGAGTTGTCACTTGGGGCAGACCTGCCAGATTAAGACTTGTCTCCCCACTCTGCGCTTCCCCCACTCTCCCGCCACGGCCCGGTCACGTGACGCGCTACGTCTCTGTCGTGCACGTGTCACAACGTCGCGTGACTAATCCGGTAATGGCAGGGAGGGGGTAACTTTTTCCCCTCGGTTCGACTCAGTTCCCCTGATCTGGCGATTCCGACTCCAGGAGCTCGATCCTTGATTGTTTTATCACCTAACCGGCTCTATGATTGTCGCTGCAAGTTTCTTGGCTAATGGTGGAGGAGACGGGATGTTCAGTTACAGTTGAATCTTCGTTACGTGAACTAATTGGGGTCTACAAGCATTTAACAATTATTATGTGAGGCTTATGAAAATGTAAAGTACGGTTTCAAATTTGGATCTTCCATCAACTGTTCAGTGAATTTTCCGGCTTTTTTATTGCCAATGAAATTCATGTTCCATAAGTTATCACTTATGATACATACTGAATCCACATTTTGGTTTCACGATTTACAGATAATTGTTTTCAATCAGTAGTCGGTTGTTGCACGTGGAATGTCTGATTTTAGAATGCAAATGTTACGAAGAGTTTCGATCTAGAAATACTGTTACGCTTATTATACATCGTTTTGAGGTAGAAAGCTGTTTATTAAGGACTTAATCTTTAAGGAATTTAAGAACATCGATATTATTTTCAAACGATTAAAATTGTCAGAGTATTTAAAAGTCAATTGAGATATCAAGAAGCGTGTTTTTGTTGTTCATATGAATATATTTATTTGTATAACAGAATCAAATTCCAAATACGATTTATATTTGTACCACGTATTTATATTATGTTAATACGATCCTCTAGAAAATTTTATACTTTGACGTTTATGATGCAGACCACTGAAATCGACTATTTTCGTAGATTTCATTTCGTATAGTTATCAATTAATTCGTATAAGCTTCGGACGAGTAAAGAACGCCATAATGGTTATGGACGTAGTCGTCTCACTGCATGATACGCACGGCCTCATACAGTTAGTATAACGAAACATACGATAATGGACCTCGGATGGGTAGTTCTCTTGCATCCGCCATATTCCCTAGTTTCTCCTGATTTTCACTTATTTAAATCAAAGTATAGCTCTCTTTGACTAGGATGCTTATACCTTTAGAACGACAAAAATTAGCATCCACGCATAGGTTGATGATTTTACGAAAAATAAAATTATTTATACACTGATTTATTGAAAAAGAGCCGCCTAAATGTCTCCTTTAGTTGTGAGGTAAAATGTAACTGATTAATATTACGTTTCCATGCATAAAAAAGATACAGTTTTTCATTTTTCTGATGCTCAAAATCGATGAACGTAATTATTTTCCCCGATTTAATAACTGTTACTAGACTATGGATTTTTATGAAGAATAAAAATTGTCTGTGTCAATAACTACACTCCTGGCACAAAGTATTTGTTCAAACAAATTAAGCATTTAGGTCCCGACCATCAATCAGTCCGTTCCCCCACTACTTAAGCCGCTATTACTGCTACTACTACTGACGATGTGAAATCGATTTGCCATGAGCAGATGGAAACAAAAACCGTGCTGTTAAGGAGGTATGGCTGTGTCAAAAAGTGGGGGTCATCACTTGGAAGTTGGACAGGCCTGTTACAGCAGTATCTCCGTAACTGTCGTATCGTCGGATCTGCCCAGCAACAGTTCCAGCATAGATGCTACATTCTGTATTAGTATGCCGAACGTAGAGAAGGATAGCGATTGAAAGAGAAAGAGAGACTGAAGTTCGACGCTTCGACTCTCTGCTTCTCTTTCTTTCCGCTCGCCGTCCTCTTCCACGCTCGACACTTTAATCGCTTATTACACAAGTAATTATGATCGTAACTATATCGTGTTTGGTGTCATTTTAATTAGAAAAACGAGACGAATAGGATGGTAAAAGTTTCATAAAAGAAATGAAAAATTAGGAAAGTTGCAATCTTTCGCATCCCTTGCATTAATATGTGTCTCACCGATACTCGACCCTTCACTGGCTCGGTCGGCGAGCGTGTTTACTGCTTGATTGGTTCCAAGGGGGATAACATTATGACAGTTACGGTAGAGACCTTCGCGACAGTTACGGAGAGAATACTGTACTATACAAATCTAATGAGTAGACTGCGGATTTTAATGTGGGTGTAATTTGAAACAGTATGGAGATTCAAGGAATTTATGAATATCAACACATTTTTTACAATTTAATAAAACCACTAAAGAGAGAGATAAATTTCCGTTTGGTTCCTATGCCTTGCTATTGATGCAAACAATTTTTCTTTTACATAAAGATCCGCAGTCTAGCAATGTGATAAAACGTCGCTTCCGAAAAATCGTTGAAGATGGAGATTTTTAATACTGCCTTTTTTTTCCTCGTCTGTGTTTGAATTTCCGTCGGGGCGAGTTCTGCGAACCAAATAGGCGTCGGTGAGCGTCGAGCTGGAAACGGATGATCTCTGCAAGTTAATTTGTAACTTGAGCATTCCGTCAGGGGGATTGGGGTGGTTTCTGGAAGTGGTTGACAGGGTGGAGGCAGGGTACACGGTACCTTGGGGTTGTTTGTTGCGCTAATGTCTAATTAGAGGAGTGGTATCGTGTCGCAACGAAAGCCGTTGTCGACTCTGTTCCTCTGCTCCGTCGTCATGAAAATAGCTGCCGTTGCAACCTTCACAGGATGCACGGGCATTTCTTATCCTTCTAATTTGCGAGTGCTCTTATCGCTATGAATAATGAATTAATGGCTGGGAACCTGAACGATGACCTACGATTCGATTCCCTTTGATGTATAATTTTCTGCGGAGATGCAAAATTTACTGCGAATCGCATCGTCTACGCGTGGTGCCGGTGTTTTCATTATATACGGTGCTCCGTAAGTTCGCGAACAGATTTTTCTGCAGCCGAAAGTAATCAAATGCTAAGAAGAAGATACATTCTAATAGTTTCCGAATTAAATATAATAGTTTTTATTTCAGTTTTATTAAATATCGAGTAAGGTAAAATAATCTTTTTTTTAGCTAGACACAATTTTTTAAATCACACAGATATTATACGGATCACTTTAGATTTTCTTGCACGACTCGTAAACAATGTCTGACAACAGACAATCCATTTTCCCTTATTTCGGTTTCGCTTCTTCTTCGTAACTTGGACGCTTGGAGTTCAGTTTTTCAGTGTGTACTGACTTTAAAATTCTGACAAGTATGAATGAATCTTTACCAAATACGCTGCATGCCTTGTAATAAATAATGAAATAAAGAATTATTGATCAGAAATGGAGAATAAAAATTAGTCTGACGGAGATTTAGGGAAAATGAAATTAATCAAATATGTAGTTATATAGGGTGTTTTATAATCAACGGTATATCTCGAAAACTGTTGATCATATAGAAAAAAATAGACTGCAAATGTACAATGCGAAACTTGATTTTTGCTCGCTTGTAACAAGTCGAAACAGAGGATAACGAACAAACTGAAGCAAACTATAGTTGATTTTTTAGAATTTCTCGTTAATTTCTTTTTAACCTAAAATCGTAAGATAATGCTCAAAGTAACTGATTTTAGAAACCGACGCGAAATTTTGTTTATAATTTGTAGTCTCTGCGTGGCTTGGCGAACGTGACAAGTTTTTCGTAGACAGCATCTGCGGTGCTAGAAACATGACTTTCAGGTTTTATTTGGAAACAGAAACGAAACAAGTTCTTGAGAGAGCATGAATAAATTTAGCATTGGCTTAGATAATTATTATTTTATATATCCAAATGCGACCATACCTCCAAGTATGACAACCGGGATATTTTGTTCACATTTCATTTTCTCAGAAATATTCATTTTCTCTTCATTTGACTGCGAATTTTGTGTTCCAAATAAAATATGTTTGTACTAATTGCAAGATGCTGGAGCTACGTGCTATTTCTTTTTTAAATAATTTTACCGTGTTGAAAATAGCACAACAGTGTTTTTAAATTGTTTAAATGTTCTTACTATCTTGCAATTGGTCTACAAATTTTTCATTTTTCTGCATAATTTCGGTTGAATTGCCTGTTACAATAAAGGAAAGATTTATTTATCCGGTGCAATTGATTTTAACGATCAGTGTGCAGACAGTAACGATTGAAGCAAACGTATCGTTTGTCGTCAGACGTTATATCGATTTCGTGTATCACGTGGTCAGCGTTGAGGGAAGTTTTGAAGGCGCGACTTAATGCACCATTCATGTCATACCGTATACCACCCGGTGATCAGCATTTTTTAATGCATTTCGACACTATATCGCGCCATAAATTCATGCATCCATTAATACATTTTTTAGCAGAACGCTGCTTGAGTCACGTGAAAATCATGTAGCTGTAACTGAGAGTGCTATAAAATAAGTCAAGATACAATATCTTTTTTTGCTTTAAACATCCCTGAAAAGTAACATGTTAAAACATCATTGCTTTATTTGCCGTTAATAATGCGAATTATTTTAATATTATCTCGTCTATCTCTTTTTTCATCTTAAACGGAGCAGTTAAGAAATTCAACTATTTATCTTTCATATTAATTCTAGAAATTAATCATTACGTGAATTTAGTACCAAAGAATAAGTTCTGCAAATGAGGGATGAATGAGGGTTAATAACTTTGCACAACAATGCACATAGGTATTTAAAAATTTAATATATTTTGGAGGAGAGATTCAGAGATAGTTTTGTTTTGAGTATGACTTGTTTTTAATTTGAAAATTATATATAGATGACATATTTAGTTATATTTCACATAAATAATAGGATAGTACACTTACTATTTATACTAAAAATATTACTGCCAAAAGTCCCATTCCACCTTATCGATGATACAGTCAATGTAGCCGGAAACCGTTTTATATACGAATTCATACCTTTTTTTGATACACAAATCGCAAAGAATTTTCATAAGGTATCAAACACCGAACGAACGTTCTCGAACGGTGAAATTCGTAGAATCATAGTCGAATGAAAAGTTCTCGGTTCCTTTTCAATCAAGGAATGCTTTATAAAATACACTCTACCCCGCGGTAATAATCTGAGAAGTTTCAGAAAAAGTTTCATATTGTTCGGAAGATCGCGTTTGCGGCGGTATCGCGGGAAACATATCTGGCGAAACTTTTTTCGCGGAACACCCTGTATATGTCGCGGCGACGACCATCGAAAAATCGACGTGCTCCGACTTCGAACAGGGCCGCGTTAAATTCGTTCGGATGTTCGGGAGTATTTACAATCGTTTAAGAGGACATGGAAACTCGCCCAATCCAGACCATTGGCGGTTTGCACGAGCAGCTTGCCAATAGCTGGGGCGATCTCTTAAACTCTAATTCAGTCGCGGCCGGTCTCCGGAAAGTGGTCAGTGCGGTGCCTACAAAGACGCGTTTTATCGAGCCGCTGACATCGTATCTGGAAAATAAGCAATTCTGTTTTTACCCCTCGACATCCAGTCTGATCTGCGAGGATATTTCGATACCCGCCTTCCATCTCCAAGCTGACAAAACCTCGCGATGTTTGGAAATACACTAACGTCTCGATACACGTGGAAAAAACGTGACGCGGGATTAGAATTATCGGTGAGAACATTTTTGTTTTGAATTATTTTTTTGCGAAACTTTTGTCAACTTATTTGCGACATTTTTCCGAGTAAAATGACACCAAACATGGCACCATTTCGATCGTATTTATTTGCCTAATCCACGTTTTACCAGAGCCTCGATTATCCGAATTGAACATTATTAAAAACTGAACGGTGAAATGTGAGTTTATTAGATAGGCAAATGTTAAATACGAAGTGTGACAATGAGGTCAACCTAAAACGATTTACAGTGATTTCTCTATATATGTCGCCATGGCCTGGATGATAAACGTCGCGGAACTATCCCCACTACCAAATGTGATCCAAATTGGGTCGTGTTGGGTATCATTTCAATCAGAAAAACATGACGAGTATGTTGGTGCAGGTTTCATGAAAAAATCAATCGGAAACAAGCTTTCGAAATTCATAGATTCGGTTCTTCTAAACGAATATTCAATTTTCTTTAAAACCGTTTCAAAAACTGCAATCTATTATAACAGGTTCGAAGTGTTCTAAAATGTACTCCCGATTTTGAAGAATTTGTTGCAGGAAAATCGCCTTTTAAGCGGTTCTGCGACCGGTATTGTAAGAGATTTTTAACGAGCGTGTAACGCGTTAAATATCGCATGAACGAGGGACGTCTTCGATCAGAGGAACCGTGAGCGCGTGACCGCAAAGTTTCTCGACGTGGCACGATGAAATATTAACGTTATACCGCTCGGTTATCGGATCATCGAATCGTCGGTCTTCCCGAATTTGCTTTGCGACCGTCACGAGTTCGTAAATGCGTGTGGGAGCGCTCGTTCCCAGGCAATCAATACGATCCTCTGGGACGGTTGATTACCATCTCGTACATTTTAGAGAAAGTTTTGAGTTCCGTGACTATCTTACACGATGCTGCTGCCGGCTGTCGTTCCTGATGTCCATTTCGATCCGATCAATTTTAATGTCGCTTTAAACGCGCCGGAGTTTGCTCGCTGCCAAGTTCCCATCGCTGCACATCTTGATCGAGTTTAACACACTGGTTACCGACGGCACATGTGTCTGACGATACATGATCCTGCATTCCCCGCGATTCGAGTCCAATTCACTTTGTGCACATCGATATTTCATTTTTGGGCCGCTACAAATCAGCCGTTTATTTTGAAAGTGGCCTAGGTCCACTTATACTTAAATTGAAGTACATTATACATTATAAATAAGCTGTGTCCACACTTGAGCGACAACTAGATGCGATAAAAAAGATTGCAATGATTTTATCCCAGGGTTTGTAGAGTGTCCTAATTATGGAGATCGTTGGCAAAAGCGATGATGGCGCCGGGCGTGTCGTATTTTTGCTCCGCTGCTTGTGCTTGTCCGGGGTTTTTGGTTAATAAAGCGGAAATTAACAATGTTTTCTGAGTGTGTATACTGATTTGCGAGAATCTATTCGTATTCGTCGTTTGAAATTCCCCTCACGCGCCACTTTCGCGGAACAAACAAGTAGCACGTGTGAATCGACATTCCGTGAGACGCCTTTGGATCTCATTTCCAAGTCTAAGAAATAATCCGTTTATTCTCTGCTAAGATTATTACATTTGTCCATTTGCGTTCTTTTAAAGGGCGCGGACGGCCGAGGGCTACGGTCGGATAGTAGACCACGCTTATGGCGCAATATAAAAGCAAATCAAAAGTGTGGAATAAAATTCTGATGTACGAGCTGGAGCTTATAAAGCAACCGACTTCTGAGAAAGCATGCTTTTTGAATTTTTATGAAAAAACAAAGTCTAATGAGAATAGCATAAAATATTTATGCTTGTTCCACAATTTTTCAATTTATTCCATATTTATCAAACCACAACAACATAAAATAAAGTACAAAATTGAGACTAAAATCCGTACTATGTTTGAACTTGTTTAAAATTTATTGAATTACAAGAATATAAATTTTTATTTTGTTTAGTGTATTTTTGAAAATTGAAAAACCCTAATATAAACATTAATTGTTGAGTAGAATCATCTTATTTATTTGTCACAAGCATGCGATGCTACGAAATTTTTGCATCGGTATATGAAATTTATAATTTTTAATATATATTTCTATATATTTAAGAATTTAACGTGTTTATATGAAATAACTTAATACATTCAGTTATATGAAATAACTTAATACATTCAATTATAATATTAATGTCGCTAATTTATAAATTTTAATTTACAAATTTGTATGTTGAATAATTCAATATAGTAAATTATTGCGGCGAGCAAATGATATGTTGTTACACTCATTTGTTATTTAACCCACAGACGCTCCTCCGAAATAGTCGTGTAGAACATCGCGGAATAATACTTCACCGGTTTTTATTTCACAGTTTATATCAGCAAATTATGTTTCATTTATAATGTTACATTTTTAAGAAATACATTTTACAATTCATACAGACAGAAATCATTAGTAATCAGAACTTATAACTGCGAGTATAACACGATTAAAAAGACAGTTTTTAATTAGTTTTTTTATGTATATAACAAAGAAAATTTTTTAAATACGTAGGCAAGATATAAAAAGATTAAAGTTGTTGCATACGATACTTTCGTTTTGAAAAAGTAAAATTTAATACGTCGTTGCACACGCCCGGTTCCGTATAATACAATTATGTAAAATGTGTCTGACCACTTGTGACTATTTCTACTTGCGACCATGACTAGATAACACATATAAGACCGACCAATTGTGTCTTCAATTTTTATGTTCTTTCTTATATTTTCCAATAAATTATGATTTCATCTTTCGTTAATGTTCGTCGATTATTTTAACGCATATCGATTTAAAGGTTTTATAGATGTTAATGTAAATACTGTATGTCCTGCTGATAATTTCTCATTAGATTAGCCTAGATCTCCAATGAAGAAATCCCATTGCCATAAATTACAACTATGCTTTTATTATTACAATATAGATTTTGTACATAACTGGCATAATGCATGGGGTATACTAATGGCCGGATGAACCGTATTATACGTACAATAAACAGGCCCTAGCTTTGGAAGAGTTCTCTTTGTATGACCTTTCTTTTCTTCCTCCCTTCAAATCTCGGTTGTGTCGCACACGTTGGTCTACAGCTGCAATCGCGTGATTAATGATTTCTGCTAACGCGTTGCCTCTCCAAAGCACTAGAAAGAAATCATGCTACAATCCTCTGAAAGCCGAGAGTGATTCAATATATGTGTACATCTTTACAATGTTGAAAAAAGAATTTTATTTAGAGGATGAATTTTATAGTGGTGCTTTTAAATTTCGGTTACTCTGCTCTTCTATTCGTTCAAAGGAGAACGAGAATCAACATTATTTATGGAATCGTCTGAGAAGCAGAGATTGAATGTGATTCGACTTGTGCATAAAGTAAACTTTACATTTCGTTAAACAAGAAAATTGTTTCCAACAGTATAAATGGGACGTCTCTGGCTTTTAACGATGAAAGAGAAGAAAACGTAGACACGCTTCACAATGTCGAGGAAAACGCTATCCAGAAATGAGAAATAAGCCTAAATTTGCGTGGACGAACAAAGTATGTTCAATTCCTAATTTGGTAAATTTACACTGAAACATTTAAGCATTCAAAAATAGAGAGAAATAGAGCTACAATCTATTGTCATAAGTAGACTGCGGATCTTTATCCATTTATGACAAAAATGAGTGTCATTTCAAACAGTAAAATCATTAGAAAAATTTAAAAGTACTGTTACATTATTTTTGACCTATTAAACATATAAAGAAACAAAATAAATTTCTATTTCACTCCAGTTTCTTGCAATGCAGGTAGAAAATTTTTATTTTAGATCCGCTGTCTAGTAATAAGAAAGTAAATAATTCCTTCCAGTTTATGAAAAACATGAAAATAATTTCAGTTTTGATTCCAAATAAGCCATCGCGTAAACTTAGTAGTATTAAATGAGATCACCTTATTTGGAAAAGTCCACAGAATATTGTCATATGATTTAGAACTATATTGCTGTCGTCGTCAAAGTACAAGGTTGGTACAAAGTTGAAATTTTTCGTCAAAATCGATTTCCTCGCAAACTGATAGAAAATTAAAACAGCTGATTGGTTTACGAAGAAGCGTTTCGCCAAATTCTCACGAAAAGTTCAGACCAGCGTCGCGGTTTGTTGAAATTTCGCGAGGAAGGCGATCGAATGTAGTAAAAACAGGCGAACAGGAAGCTACGGGGAAGGAAAAACAATAGGAACAGTTTTGCGTGGCTGGGACGGGTCACGGCTTGAGATTCTGTAAATACATTATCCAGATTTGCTATCCGTTTCAACCTCGAAAAATCTGTGGTGTACAAAGAGCTTTGCCACGTGTTAGGATCCCACGACGTGTCTCTCTTCTATTCTTTTACTTCTCTTCTTTCCAATTTCTCCTGGTGCGGCCCCGGTCGGTTCCTCCTCCGTCTTCCTCATCTCCCGGCTCTCCTTCTTTTCCCACAGTTCCGTGGTAAACTCTCTTACGTATTTATCCACGGTCTTTTTGGTGTTCAGTCCCGTGTGTTTGCGTCGATATTATTTCATTTTCCGCTAGTCCGAGCCCACCCCCGTCTTCGTTCGCGGGGGAGAGAGAAACTTCTCATTGGGTCACAAGGGGCGTGTAACCTTATTTGCTGGTGCATGGGCCGAAGTCATCTACGTTATTCTGCCCGGATAGGACTTATTTCCTCGTGATGCCTCCTATCTTCTATCTCCTATCCACCCGACACCCGACTTAATCAGTCTCTTCATCAACAACTTTGTTTGGACAGCACCACCGCCATATGTGCCGTTTGCTTTTAACCCCGCGCCACTCGAAGCCGGCTCATTTCCCAGCCGCGTTCCTTGTCCTTGCACTTCCTTTCTAATATTATCTGGTTACTCGTTTCAACTCCCTCTGCTGATTTTAATCGGTGATCCCCCGCCCTTGGAAACATTAAATCTCTCGAAATTAAGAGAATCTCTCTGCAATATACGTATATGAACTTGCAAGGGTCAAAATCTTGACAAATTGACGCTTCAATATTGCAATGAGCAGTTTAAAAGTGGAGACTTGTGTTTCCTAAAAGTCCAATCTGTCCAGAGCCCAAATTGCGAATTTCTACCTCATCGTGGAGTAATTTGTAATATTCGGCAGAAAACTCGCTTTCGGAAGCAAGTATGACGTCACAAGATGGCTGCCGCAGAGAGATTCTCTTAATTTCGAGATATTTAGTGTTCGTGTCGAAAGAAAGGCTCTGGACAGACGTAGCAAAGACATGTATGCATTTTTAATTGATTACTTACTTATTTAAGACCTAAGGCCTAATGGCCTAATGCCTGCCGGCCCCCTTAACCCTTCGTCTATTATGCCGGAGTCGTTAGGAGACAACGCTTTTTATTTCGATATAAGAAAATCACTGTCGTCTTTTTCTTCTTCATCCGAAATACGGCGAAAGTCGGTCCCGAGCCATCGCCTTATATCGGAATAAAATTGAATTAGTGAAATAATGGTGTGGGTCGGAAATGATCATTGCCATCATTGGCAGAATTTTTGTCAAAGAATCAATTTTGTCGCCGTGAACTACGTCGAGTGCCCCGGCAAATTTTTAAACGTACAAATTTGAGAACGAAGGACATCTCGCAGTTGTTTCGGCCGTCTTCGTCATTGTCTGTGTACCGGCGGTCAGCCCGATATATTTCCCCAGCACTTCGGGCTCCCCGTGAACAGAACACGTCACCTCCTCGAGGACACCCAGGTCTTCCAGCGACATTTTCAGATATATCCTAGCATCGGCCATATCCGTTCGGTCACGCTGAGTTTCGCTATACCATATACGCGATCACATCCTTACACGTATTCCGAACTCGCGCACGTACACACACGCACACGGACACGCGCACATAAACGCGTACACATATATACACGCGTGTCTATAAGCATAGGTATAGGCACCGGGCAGGAGTTTCGTTTCATCCTACTTGTTGGGCAGGGTCCTTCGAGTGGTCAGAGTAAAGGACTTCTCCTTTTCTATCAAGTTCTCTCTCTCGCTCCATCCATCTCTCAGGGTGCGAGAGGGGATTGTTTGCACTCTCTGCTCTCCCTTCTTCCCCCCTCTCCCTCTTTCTCTCTCTTCCCCCTGCTTTCTCCCTGGAGCCACTCTCCTTTCTCTGTTCGCTGGATCCTTAGCTCGATCAGCCCGTCCACGCCCCACGGGATCCCGCCACCCCGTCGACCGAACCTCAGATTGCTTTTATACCGTGGATTGATTGACAATATACTTACGTTAGTCGAGTGGACTGTACAGTTATGGAGACGGCTACATCTCCCCGCTCCTCCCCTTTTTCCTTCCTTCCTTCCTTATCATCATCTTCTTCCACGTCGTTTTCTTCTTCTTTTTCTTCCTGCTCCACCTTCTTCTTCCTCTTCTTCTTCTTCTTTTATACCTTTTCCTCTGTTGGCCCTTGCCACCGACTAATACGATCCTCTTTCCTGTATCGGGAAGTCGCTGCAGGATATTCTTTCCTTTCTGCTTCCTCCGCTTTCGCTTTCCAAGCTTCTTTTTTCAGCTTTCGCTAAATGCACCATTTTCTGGTAATATACCGTGTCCCAACAAATACGCCGGTCAGTGGGCGCGGTGAATTGTTTTTTCGACAAATTTTCGGGTCCTACGTCATTTCAAGGTCATGTTCTTATAAATGGACGAATAATTAACACTGTGGATTTCTGATCCACTCATGACAGAAATGGGTAAGTGAAATATAGAACATTGAAGGCGACAGAAGTATATAAAAATATTGTTATTCGTCGTTTCTGTTTTGTTTATTCTAAAGCGTGCTTCGTTCGTCGCGAGATAGATGCAAATATTTTGTCAGGGTGTTTTATCGTTTGGGCAAGAACGAGGATTTTGTATGAATATAAATATCTATTAGATAGTGAATCCAGCCGATAGGTTCGACCATCATGAATCGTGCCCTCGAAGAAGGTGAATGAAAGACAAAGTATCCCCTGGCGAATCCATTTCGTGTGATCTCGAATGCCCAGAGATCCCTATATTGCATCGTAAATCTTTCCGGCTCGGGGAACGATGAACTGCAAATTACAAATTTCGTCTTGTAGCTTTGACACGATTACATCGCCGTTTAGTCACGGCGCGCAGGATAACTTCGACGAAGCACCGATTTCAGCTGCGTTCATTGTTGGACGTTGGATGTAGCAGTTTTCACCTCTGTGAATAAATTTTCTGTCAGAATTGTTCGGCGAATGTGCCTTAAAAAGAATATGAATTTTAATAATGATTCGATAACCTAGAACATAACTAGAGCATTAATTTATTTCACTGATAATACAATTAATAGGATTAATTAATTAATAGAAATTATAAGCGATCATTAGACTGTGGATTTTATGAATTTACAGCAAAATTATTAAGGGAAGTAACAATATTCTACTTGGTCTCTATTTCGTGCAATCGATGCACAGTCTAGTCATCGTTAATAAATTGTTCTATCTATGCATCTAATAAAAATCAAGTTCAAATATTCGATACAATAGTAACGAGTAGGGCGGTGAATAATTATTTATATTAATGTAACTATTAAATTTAAAGAAAATTATTTTCTTAGTATCCTATATTATACATAATAATAATAATAATA
>CM052127.1:9760335-9776798 GCA_028454245.1 Halictus quadricinctus
TGTATTGATATGTTGTTTCCCAGCCAGGTAAGTTAATATAGTCTCTTCTATAGAAATGTTCTATGACGATTGTTGTTTTCCACGGTACATTAGGTTTGCCATTATTAGTTTGCAGAATAAAAATTTTGCTGCATCAATTGCGTGGCACAGTTTTAATAAGTTGTATGCGTGATACATCAATATTCTTAATTAATCTGTCTACTGTGTTAAAGATCCACTTATTTTTATCCCAACTGCATAAAATCCGCAGTACAAGAATCAGTTTAACATTAATCATATGTCATTGTTTGCGTTAGTAACGATACTGTTGGAATTGAGAATACACAAATTGCCATCAGAAAGTGACATTCGTACAAATGTTTTCGTATATTTGCTGGTAGTGAATATTTTTGCAGTTAGTTGTCCTTTATTTGTACGATTTACTTTCACGCGACAGTCTACACACTACCGCATTGGCGGCTTATATTTTATTAAAAACTTTTAACTAGTATCGAGAGCACACTCGACAACGCCGGATTGGTTGTCAAAAGATAAATCAGTTTTATCCGGTATTTGTGTGACAGTGTCGTTAGTGGAATTTACGGTACTGAACCTTTAAAAACAATTTTATTTTGAATAAAACACTGACCCTATAGACTCGATTTTGTTCTATAGGCTTTGCTTCATTTTTAATTTAGTATTTATTATAATAAAGAAATTTGTGGACTCAATTAATCTTATCAATTTATGCGCGACATTTTTCTGATTAAAACGAGACCACGCATGACATAAGTCGCAACATGTTTGCTTGTTTACTTTACAATACAGTAGAACCTCGATTATCCGAACTAATCAATGGCACATGGCTGTGTGGAACGTAGCTACAGCGTTAAAGTACATTTTTACTGATTTATGCATTAAACACATTACATCAATACAGATGCAATCTATTTCGCAATGAGGAAACAGCATTTTTAATTGTCAAGTCATTAATCATTCGAGGTGATCAAATTATCTGAGTCACCATACTTTCGATCTACATACAGAAATATATATCGTGTTTGGTGTTATTTTAATTCGACAAACGAGACGGAAAAATTGGCAAAAGTTTCATAAAAAAAAAAAAAAAATAAAAAAATTAGAGAAGTTGCAATCATTTGCTTCGCTTGTATTAGCGTAAGTCTACCGCTTGACTGTTTCCAAGGTGGATTCTCTCAGTGGTAGGGATACTATTTTGACAGTTACGGTAAAGACCTTCGCGACAGTTACGGAGATATTACTGTGACAAACTTTGCACGATTCTATTATCAATTGAACGATGTTCCGTGTGTAATATATTGATTTTTCCACAGTCCTAGACCAGAACAGCAGCGAAAAATAATGTGGGCGCCATCTTCTTTTTTCTGCGCGCGCCGCGCCGTTTAACAAATCTTCTTTCCCGGCGAATTCGCGATAATTCCTTAATAATGAACAGTCGTGTATGGTCTTGTTCCCGTTCGAATAAATGGTACTGTTCAAAACCAGCGGGAAATAATACGCGGGGATATTTCGTTCGTGGGAAACGAGGAAGGGTGGGGGTAGGGGGGGGAGAGGAGGGTGGCGGCGGTTAGTAAATGTGTACTTGGATAAAATGTTTCGGGATTAAGACGCGGCCGGCTGTTTGCGGATGGCGAAATAATTGTCCGCCGCGTAAGCACTCCGACGGGAATACAAAAGTTTCCGCGAGAAGCGTTCGCTCGTTCGCGCTGAAAATGGGCATTAATCAGAAATACTTTGCGACCCACTTTGAGAATGCTCGAGAGTCGGGAACAAATATGTTCCCGGGACGGAAGTTAGGAGCGGCGGGCGTGCTGCCCGACACTTATCAAAAGGAACTCCTCCTCAAACAATGGGCACGCGTTTGGAAATTATGTCACGGAGCAGTTTTCCCTTCGGTTTCTCTCTCTCTCTCTCTCCCCACTTTTTTTCTCTCTTTCGTTCGCGGTCGACCGATCAGTCATTTCTGACATCGATCGCCAGGAATTTCTCAAGGGGGCCGCAAATGTGTTTGTCTTTCAAATTGCTTGGATCCGGATGTTCGGGGTCTCTGTGTGAAAATATGTTTACCCGTCCAGTGAACTCGTTCGATTGAACGTTCCCGGAAAGTCGAATCGAATCGAATCGATAGGTGAACATTGTGACTTACTCCCCTCCCTTTTCTGTTGCTACCGATTTTCGTCGAACAATCTGCAGAGATCGAAGCACACAGTTTTACCTTTCATTTTTAGGACTAGAACAACCAAGGGTCGAAACGACTTGTTTGGCATTTCTTCTAATCATCGCTCATTTTCAGTACATTTTGTTTTGTAAAAGTTTGTATGACTTCTTCTAAAATATGTAAATGATTAATTCTGTAAAGCAGTTTTCCTTTTTTGGTCTTCTTGTTGTAAAATTTGATGTAGTACATATACACATATACCGAGACGAGTCATTTTGACCACCACTTCTTTTTTTAATTTCTTCATATTGTTCCATGGCCGTAACAATATTGATATGCTTCTGTTTTCGATGCTCGTGCATTGCAGAAAGTATTTCTCACTTAGTCAGAGGAAACGTTATTTTGTGCCATAATACTTTCAGAAAATCGGAATTCTATTTTTTCTCGTGATCTGCAGCAATATTTTAACCCATAAAATTACTTAGAAAGTATGGGAAAATGTTCACGGAGCAGTAAATTACTGGAAGAAATAAATAAAACAAGTCATTTTAACCTCTCCGGTAGGTATACATCAATCGTCGGTTGTTCTAGTGTTAAACGAATATGAATCTCACAACACAGACGGATAGAGAAAATTACAGTATGTAAAAATAGTGAATTTTTCGGAATCTATGAGGGTTAAATCCGATTTCTCGTTTGCCTAGGAAAATTCGCGATTTAGAAAGTCGTGCGAACAGAAAACATTAATTTCCATCGGAGGCTGCCTCATTTTTTCAATTCAGCCAACAGGAACGAACGGAGAATTATAACGAAGGGATTCCTTTGGTTATCAGCGGAGGTCCTGTTATTGATAGTAACAGCGGCGAATGAAGAGCAGTCGGGTCAGCTGTTGCTTTTACCGTCGTGGACCTGGCGTCGCTTAAACTTAAGTTACGTAAACGCAGCCGGGACAATGTGCATGACAGGTGAATCGATCAGAATAATGCCGACCAAGGATTTCATTGAGCGAGCATAAATACCATTCAATTGTAATTCCATTGTATCAGATCCGTTTCTCGATGTCTTTTAATTATGTCATATTGTCTCAGCGAATCCGCTTGGCAGCAAGTTGATTTCGATATTCCTCGTCCCCGGTAATGTCTCGTCCAGGCCAGTCTTTATCGCATTCCGTTCGAATTAGGTGCAACAAGGAAATCACACGTTACGCAATGTTATCACGTTGTCCATTAATCTAGCACCTATCGAATTCCTACAGAGTTAATTGGCCAGTCTCTGTTTAACGCTTTAAGCGACCAATGACATTGGAAAAGCGTTGAAAAATTACGATGATCCCTTCTTCATGCACCAAGGAAATAATAATGAAAAATTGATATTAATTATTAGAATTTTTAATTCTATTTAATTTGCTCTTCAAGAAGGTCCTCAACCTAATATACTAAAAAAATTCAGTTCAAATGTATTCATAAATCTGACAGAATGGATTTTTCTGCATAATTAAATTTGATTTCCTGAAAATTTGGAGTGCAGAAGTGTTTATTTCAAAAATTGAATGCCGTTGCTGACGTATTGTAATTCTAATTTTTCGTAAAAATCGATCTGTGGAATTGCATTTTTCAGCGACGGAATTTGTTTGTAGAAGTTTGGTGGACAACACGTCTGGTGGAATATTCGTGAAGAAAAAAATAAATTTTTCACCGCGTCAATTATACGCCGAGTAATCCGATTCGATAGCGTACTTTGATAATCGAATGAATCGTAATTAGATCATCGCGACGAGCGTATTAACAGTTATTATTATAATGGCGTTACAATAGGCAGCCGTTGCGTTAATTGCGTTCGATACGTACGGTACATATTTTGCGTGGAAGAATTGAATACCATTAAAGTGTAATGGGACGGCTAATTAGCTGATAAAAGATTCGAATGTATAACAGATTGGATTGTTATGCGCGGCGAAGAAATACAATGTTTTACGGTAACCGTGCCTGCGCGTATGTCTACGTAATATGCGAACAGTCTGTACTAATAATTAAAGCAACGGGGTTGTTGCACATTTATATGTGTTCGGATACACCAAAGTGCAAGTTACATATCGCGTTAAATACTGGACCGTGAATTGTACCGCATTTTTCATAATGAAACATTCTGTATACTCATTTGAATTGACGTTCAATGATCAAGGGATTTCAATTAAAAAAAAAAAACATAATCTTTTAGGAAAAAAGGTACATTATGTACTTCAAATATCCACGAATAACGACATTCTAATGCGTGAAGTTAAATAGTTGTACGGAATAAAATTGCTAAAAATTAGTCTGAGAAGAAAGGCATTCGAAACCAGAATAAATGAAATCTTCATTCGACGTTCCTGGCAATTCAGAACAGCTGTAATACAGAACAACGGACGTCTCTTCATTGCGTAATCATATCTTTCTACAATAGACCAATAGATACAATAGTTCTGTCACAACAATCTGACATCGTCACAAAAATGCGTAGGTGTATTTTAAAAATACCGTTACATTATTTCCGACCTAATAAACATATTAAGTAAAAAACTAAATTTCTATTTCGCTCCAGTTTGTTGCAATTCGGAAAATTCTGATTTTGCATAAAGATCCGCCGGTCGGAATACATCCGACCGAGTAATAGCATCTCCCA
Organism: Halictus quadricinctus; assembly: GCA_028454245.1. Classification (NCBI taxonomy): domain Eukaryota; kingdom Metazoa; phylum Arthropoda; class Insecta; order Hymenoptera; family Halictidae; genus Halictus; species Halictus quadricinctus. The sequence continues at coordinate 9,765,173 of CM052127.1, forward strand.
CAAATTTTTCCATCACGTCGAAGAAGTATAATTTTTGCGGAACAGTGTCCGATTCGAGCATACTTCGCTCGGCACCGTTGTATTCAATAACTGGAAAACACGGTAACCCGGGGTATCGCGAGTTTTGACAATATTCCTCGCCGGGCAAATTAAGTTACTCTGTCCTGGCCCAGTTACGATTAACATCTGCCGACGGTTAAACGTGGCTCGTTAACAAGCGCGACCAGCCAGCCAGCGAAGCGATGATCGACAATTATTTCGCGGGAACGAGTTTACGAATAGAGCGGCCCGCTGGAAAATTCGAAAACCCGGAGGGCAACAAGACACGACTGGGTAAACCGGATCGTTTTGATTCCTGCCACTGCTTCCCTCTCTCTCTCTCTCCCACCCCTCTCCCACTCTCTTGCTACTGTACGTTTTTCTCTGTTCAACCTACGGTCTCTATCTCGCGTCCCTTTCCCGTATGGTCAGAGTTCAGGCGATTAGCCCCGCGGCGTGATTATATGCCGGCCGATATCGATGTCATCGGCGTTGATTATCCAGCAAACGAAAATTCGATTTCCTCGGTAACCTGTTTCGTCGTAGCCATCATTTTAGCCCGGCTTCCTTTTTCAACGGTCGACGGACCCATCGCACCGATCCTCCTCCTCCTCTATTTCTCTTTCCCGTGATTCAACTCCTCTGATCCACCTCTGGCTCCGTAGAGTGTCGTCTTCTTTTTCTGAAACGATGCAGATTCGTTCCGGTACACCCGACGAATCACCGTGGATACCATTTCCTTCATGTCGACGACAGGTGCTCGGTCTCGAGATATCTATTTTCCATATTCAGCCTCTCCGTTCTGTTCGTTCGTTCGTTCGTTCTTTCTTTCTTGCTTCCTTTCTTTCTGCCGTTTTCATCGTTTGCGCTCTCGAGCCATCGGTTTGCGCGTTGCGTTTCGACGTTGTTTTATTTATTATTTTCCATCCTGTTCTTCAAGGGCTTGTTCTTCATTTTTCAATGTGTCTTCGAACTGGACCCCGTTGACACGTGCGATGCTGGCCGTTGCTGAGTTTTCGCGTCGTTCTGCCGACGCACAGTGTGACGTTTCAGCAATCTGGCTTTAATTTATGAAAAAGGAAAAAACAAGGAAGTTAAATGGGTGCATTATATTACAGTAAATAGAATTTGTAGAAACAACTCTCACCTCGAAAGTGCATAACTAGGGACACAGGGTCTGTTCTGACCAAGACTGTCAGAATCGTCAGTTAAGAACTCGATTCCTGACGATTAAATTAAATGAATTTTATTATTAAATTAAAAATATGTTTAGGAAACTGTATAAATAAAATTGCGAATGGTATTAAGCATCGTCTATTATGATTTTAATGTAGGTGCGCAGTCTAAAAGTAGAAAAAACAAAATTGTATAAGCATATAAGAATTGCTGAATCTTCTGATTTTAGAACCGATCGAAGGTCCTAGGTAACTTCTCAAGAAGAAGATGGAGAGATTGTTCGAAATTTTAGTTCGTCGAAATACGTAGTACTTATTGATAGATCTAATAACAGTTCCGCCACAACCGCCATCGAAGGCGGTGCACAAAGCCGGTGCCGGTGTATATAGCCTCACGATATCACTTGTTTCCACGAACGGCGTGTATGTCGCTCGTGGCCAGCAAATTTATATGGAAATCCACCAAATTTGTTCTATACCATTTCTCTCGTTCTCTTCGCACCCTTCGGAAACCCATGCGGCAATCTGACTTTCCTTCTCCCTCTTCGATTTGCTACCGAACACGCCGCGCCGATCGCAATACCCTTATTCGCCGTAGTTGCAAACAGTCTACACGCGCATGTGGAGTATGAATAATTTCCCGTCGACGCGTGGGCGGACAAAGAAATTTTGGAAATTGTTGAAACAAGACCGAAGCCGCCGAACGAAATTCTGGTTCGAGAAATAACGAATGAAATGCAGATGAGCGCGAGAATTTCCTGTTCGAATTTTTGAAATAACACGGTCCGAAAGAGGGAAAAAGAGCACGTCTCTATACGAAAAACTTGATGTACGATTTTTCTTAGTCGCTTTATTCGGGTTCAAGTAAAAAGCGTACAGTCAACTTTACACTGTGAACAGTGAAAAAATATCATACATTAATTTTGAAGGTAAAGTAGAGGCTTCAGTCTTCAAATCTGTGGAAGATTCATTCACGAATTTTCTAAATTAATTAAAATATTTCTTCTAATGTTTTTACAGAGATTTCGCGCATTTTAGGTTTATTGAATTTTTAAGGAAATATGGGTTTTTCATCTGTTACACCATGTAACTTCTCCCGAGGAGAACGAACAACAGTATCCAAAAGTAGACTTTTACTTAAGACGCGTCATTTTGTAATAATACAGTCTTCTTTCGATATAAGACGATGGCTCGGGACGGCTTTCGACGTATTGCGGATGCGAGTATGGGTCCCATAAAGTTGTCCAACTTTTTAAAAGAATAAGAGTCTTATATCGAATGAAAACTGTTGACCATCGTTGACCTCTAACCGCGACTACCCCCTGTTCAACCCCTAATGATCGATCCCGGTTCTGTTCTGATTCCAGCACTCGATGGTGTACTTCTTTCACCATTACGAGCTGCCTGTGATCCTGCAACAGGCGCAGTTGCAAAGTCTCCTCTTCCGCAACACTCTTCGAGGAATCCCCGGGCCGAACTTCAGGAGGGGTGCACCCCCCATTGAGTTCTCCATAGGACTGGATCCGGGGCTACCACGGATGACTACGTCATCATCGAGTCCGACACCTGCTCAATCGGACTCCGCCGCACCTGAAGTTCAAGAAGAACAAGCAAGAAGTGCGGAAGAAACGACTGCAGCAAGTCCGGAGCAACGCAACGAAGGTATGGCTCCAATATCCTCGTAAGAGGGTCCCGTCAAATACAGTGTGTCCCACGAACTCTGTCCACTTGAATATCTTGGTTATTTCAAACAATACTTGACTACATAATATGTAGAAAACGCCAATCTATCGAAATGGAGCATGAAAAGATTGGACATTCTATTTAAAAAGACAAAGGTGACCTCTATATCTTCTCTACGCCTCCACTTGCAAGAATATCATTTATACCATATTATGTAGTTTCTTAAACCCTGCAACTTCTGTACGTAACATTTTCTCGTATTGTTTGAAATAACCAAGATATTCAAGTGGACAGAGACACACTGTATAAGCCGGACTTTTTCTCTAATTTCCAATTTCAGTGGAATTTCTTCGGGAATATCACCGAGCTATTTTTCAATGATGACGTTTGAGGTTATAGAAGGTTTAATTTGTCAGTCAATTAATATATTAACTCTTTTGGTACGAGCGCCGGATATATCCGGCATCCATGTGACAGCCTGTATGCACGAGCGCCGTCTATAGTGACGAATTTTATATAAATGTCTCTTAATGTTAAAACCATAAACGACACTTTTTGGAAGGAACGTTGTTTTATTAAGCACAGTTCTTATTTAACGCTTAGGAAGATCTTCGTACAAAAGAGGACATGACGAGTGTCACGGCGGACAGAGCGCTCGTAGCGAAAAGGTTAATAAGGAAGTAAAACACCTTGCTAATTACTACGATTAAGAGCGATGATGGTTAGTACAGTTTCACCGGAGTGACACGTTTGTAAATATTTACGGAGAAACTGAACGTTCCATTTGTAAAGGGGAGGTTAATTTAGAAATTTCTGAATCATCTACAGATAGGAAAAAATGTGTGCGGAAATTCACACAATTTAATCTCTTCAGGGACGAATTTGCAACAACCTAATAGGCACGACCATTTCAGGAGAGATACGCCACATTTTGTTTTCTGTTCATGAAAATTTGATTGCAAATAATTGGAAGTATAGGCAGGCATAGTTTAATTATTTATTTAAATGTCTGTAATAATATATGACGTTACATGAGTAACACTTTTATTTTAATATATTAATATGCTGTTTAAAAAAGTTCGAAAAAGTGCATTTCTCCCTAGGGCCTGGGGTTAGATGCACTCCTGATTGGAGACAGACGCACTCATTTATTTGTATTCTTTTTTTTCTCTACCATACATTACACAAAGGAGAATAAAGTACAATTGCACAAAGTACAGTGTTTTCTTTATATATGTCGCCAAGACCTGGATGATAAATGTCTCGGAATTCTCCCTACTACCGCGGGGTATACCCCGAAGCTCGAAACGCCTAGAACACCGAGAGTGTAAACATAACACGGCTCGAGTATGTCTCCTGGACGATACACGACGCTGCCAAGACCCGTGTTGTTGACATATATCGAGGATTCACTGTACTTTGTGCAAGCGTACACGTATGTACCAGTATCCTTGAAGAGGTTAACATACTTGTCAGATAACAAAGATAAATCGAAAGCAACGTTAACACCGTCGAAGCAAAAATACGCTTCCACCGTTTCCACGGGCAGTTTTGTTTCGAATTCCAACGAGACGATCCCCGGCCGGCTCGAATCATTTTACAACGTCGATTGTGCACTTTGTAGAACTTGTAACGCCAACACTCGTCTGACTAACGCATCCGCGCATTGTTTGGCATACTATACCTTTGGATCCCCTTTCCGGATTCCCATTGCTGCACGCTCCCGCCGATTATTTTCCCCGTTTTTAATTCCGGCGATCCGCGCCATCGATAATCCTTGTAACGATGGAAACGATATTTCAAAGGATTTAGAGAATTTAAAGTGGTGGTCTGACCTCAATTTAGAGCGATTGACATTCGAAACCGCGCCATTGGCGCGATCCCGCGTTCACTGGAGTAATTGTTTGTCCGGTGGACATTTGAGCAATTGTATTATTGAGAAGAAAAAAAGAAGAAGAAACGGTCGAAACGTGTCCCGAAAATTCGGTTCGAAACCATCTCTACGAAATTGTGTTTCTTTCTACTAATCGTTCTGTTTACAAAGCCGATCCACACTAAACGATCGCGAATAATGTGTAAATTTTATTATAAGCGCTGTATTATTTCTCTACATTCATCCTCCATATGTTAAATGTTTAATTACGGTCACCCTGTACAACTTCGTCCCTTAAGAGCCAAAAGCCCGTAGATTCGCGATAAGGTAGAGTGACCACGTTACCGACAAAAATAGGCGAGAAATGGTTTTACGTGCCTCAACTTTTCGTCCTTATATGAGAATATTTTGTCGCTGGGAAAGGGCTCATTCGAAGGAGGAAGGTTCAATCTAGCGCGCGCTGGTCATAGGCTGACGAGATTATGTAGATATCAAGTTTAGTCACAGACTTGAGACCCGTCGGATCAAGACCAAGACGGATCTAAAGTCTGTGTCTGAACGGAAATTATACAGCAGTTACCGACCAGCTAACTCTGCAAAAGTCACGTGACTACTCTTGGCCCTTAACCCTAGGAATACTGGGAATGGGGGACCTCTCCTCGGACCCCCAGGTTTACGCGTGAGACGGGCCCACGGCTTATTATTCCTAGGGTTAATCTCCTAGGAACTGAAATGCCTAGATACTGAATCGATCCATTGACTGTTAGCCACAGATAAGGCCTCAGCGTCAACCACGGATCCAGGCACGAGTACGAGGCCGACCACGATCGATGAATCGCCACCGACCTCCAAGGCATCGGACAACGAGAGTTCCTCATCGGTCGACACAGAGGACACCCGGTGCTCGACCACTGTCTCAACGACCGAAGGTTTCGAAGTGATCGAGGCTGCCGAGGCGAGTCGGAAAGAAACGGCGTCCTGCCACGACAAATAGGTTATCCGTATACAGGATATCCGATCGCCTCGAGTCGTGCCAGTCGTCTAAGCGGACATCTTGGAACCAGGCTGTCGCGTCACCACGACATGCTTCGTGTCTCAAGGCCGACGAATCTTGAGGCTCTCGCTTATAATCATCTGGGCTGGGTGCTTACCCGCTCATTTGTGAACCATTCGGACGAGCATCGTTTTCACGACCACGGAAGAGGAACGTTCCATTCGAAGCGTGCTGGGGACAACGTCGTCTCGACGGTCCTCCGTTGGCCGCGGTCCAGGTGCTAACATCGATCAAGCTATCGCGAAACAGGGTCGAAACGGGACAACAGGTAACTTGGCTTCATCGTGCTGGGGACCAGGTAGCTAGAACACACGCGACCCCGTCACGATCGAGATGATCACGCGCGCGACACCGTTCCGACAACCCTGTCAACGACGGAACGATACGGACGTTGATAGGGGGACGCGGTTGAACGAGGATTGCGAAGACTACGATTAGATTAGAGGTCCGAACTACCCCGAGACGCTTGCTAACACCTATCGATGACGTTCAAGACTGTTTTTAATCAGACGGGCGACTATTCGCAGAGTTGCCTAGAATTTTTCTGAAGAGTTTAGGGGATGGGGGTAAGATCGCGAAAGCGTTCTCTTCGGAGCAACAAGTTGGAGCGTTTCCAGCGAATTTCTTTTCCACTATTTGCTTGCGTCAGGTAGAAGATCCCGTTTCGAGGATTGATCTCGGCACGACGAACGACGGATCGTGTACAGGGAGAGAGTGAGAGAGAGAGAGAAAGAGGGGGAGAGCGCGGTTGGCGCCAAGGTGAAACACACTTTGCTCGCTTTTGTCCTCATCTACGCGTCGCAGGGTTCCGTTTATATAGAGCAGCGTTGTCCACGAGCTCCTACGCACGCTTTCGACACCTTGCGCACACCTTTGCCAACAAAGGACGACTTCACCGGTGGTAAAAGACAGGGGACCTCGAGGTGTACCCGTTTCATGCAGATGGCAGTTGACGACGTCTCTCTTGGTTAACGTTTCGGGTTTCTTTGATGACAGAACAAGTGTCGCTCGATTTTCGGCGATCAGGCTCCCGCGTGACGACGATGTCAACGTGTTGCAAGGCTAGGGCCAGGGAGAGTGAAGAAGAGTCAGTTGCGATAGACCATGGAGAGATCTTTTATCTATGGAATTTACGGTAGACGACACTGTTCTATATTATGTCGATCGCGGGAACGAACTATGAGCGACTCCGGTTTCTGCAGATCGCGGTACGCAGACGTTTGGATTTGTGTAGATATCTGTGGTACAGTTATGGCAACGTTCACAGTTGTTGTGATGATTCCGAAACTTTCTGGTAATAATGATTCCTGATGAATGGATGTAGTATTTTTACATATTTTTCAAGATTAACGAAAGATGGCGTAATTTGTGATAGTCTTTGTGTAGAAAATGAACTGAGTGTTTCGTTGAAATTCTTGAAGGAAAAGAGAAGAAAAAGTATAAATTTAATAAGATTGTCGTTGATTTTCTGACGTAGCAAGATTGTGAGAAACAAGAATATTATTCAAGAAGTATAAATCCAATAATATTGTTGATTTTCTCAGAATTTTACATTTCTCACAGAATCACATTTTCTTGTGTTTAGGTGTGAGGGTCATTGTTAAAGAAAAAAATAGTCGACAAGACTTGCACTGTTTATGTCTAATTTGTGTAACAGAAACGATTGTTTCTCCAAATCCACGCGTCCAAGTAGTATGCATCCAGAGAATGTTTATACAAATTCGGAATTCTTCTCGCCGCTCTACAAAAACAGGAAGTCGACGTATTTCGTTTTTTTTTCTTTTCTTTTTACAGAAGATTTCTAGGGTTTTGAAGTGAAGACTAACTTCCGAAAATTTTTGGAAAAGAGAGTACACACAATCGATAAATCTCTTTTAAAACGATGGAATTATCATATAATAGTTCGCAGGATTAGACTCTTCGTTAGACAGGTTTTATTATTGCTGAAGACAGCAAAGGTATGATTGAATCAGTTGAATGGTTAGGCATAATTGTCGTAGAAGGATGTATATAAAAATGAAATACGATTTAAGAAAATTATTTAATGAATTTAGGTGACATGATTGTCAGGTTTGAACTCTATTATATATATATATATATAAATCGTACTGTCATTGTATCGATTAGATTTAATACCCTATTTTTCTCTTTATTACAGCAGGTGTAGGTTTTATGTTATCGAAAAAAAAATAACTAAAATGATTTTGAAAAAATTTATAATCATTTCTACCGTAAGTGTAAATAAATTTTTAATGTTATGTAGCTATATAAGGTGTGCCTATCTTACTTTCATTCAATACGACGTAAATTCTTTTTTACTAACGTTTCAGCGAAAGTTTTTTTTTTGTTATTAAGTTTTTATTTTATAAAGAGAATGAAATTTAGAATTATTCAAGCATAGGAAAATTGTTTATAATTTATTTAATTCTTGGAATTCCCAGGAACTTGTCAAATATATGTTTTCACTTTCTATGCCTCGTAGAAGAGGAGTTTTCAAATAAAGATACTGATTTAACGAGTTAATTAGTAGTTACTATAGTACAAGCACACGAACAAATTTTGTAAATCATGGAAGGTAAGTTAAACTATAACAAATAGCCTAGAGTAAACAGTCTAATTTTTAATTTAACATTAGCTAACGAATTTTAACTTTCCTTTAAATGTGCTGATGAACTCCACTTTAGGCCACTTTGCAATAATCGCTTCCCAATCATGTAACTGTCAGACGGCAGATCTTCTGAAGGCACATGTCAATGGTAAATTTGTGTCGATCTTTTTCAGTATAATTTTCATCGATATATGAAAATTCAATACTAAATCATTATTTCTTAATTTTCGGTTAGCTCACCTCGGCAAATCGATGTGACAAAACCTAAATTCGATCTTACATTGTTAAAATGATATCTTTTAACAATAACTCCGCTGTCCGACGGTTAAATGTCGACGTATGTTCACGAAGCTTCTTACCAATTAACTTATTTCAAGTTCAAACAGTTGGCATAGCAAGTATTTATACATGGATGAACTTTGGGTAAAGCTTTGTACAATTATAGTTTATTAACTAATTTTTGTAAAGCGCTAAGTCCACGCATACATACGTATAATTCGCTTATAGTAATAATAAAAATTGGATTCAATGTTCGAGTTGCAAAAAATGGGATCATGTTTGAAAATCATTTTTGTTTTGAATTATTTTTCTGTCAAAACTTTTACCAACATGTTCGTAAAATTTCTCTAATTAAAACAAGCATAACATAACTCGGGTTACACTTGCTTGTTCAATTTACAATTCGGTAACTGTTTCACTGATTAGTTCGGATAATCGAGGTTGCACTGTATCGTGAATTAAACGATTGAATACAGTCGAAATGGTATCGTGCTTGGTGTCATTTTAATCACGAAAATATCACGAGTATGTTGTTAAAAGTTTCATAAAGAAATTGCTTTCCAAAAATCAGTTAAGAAACCTCAATTAATGCGAAGGTTTGCTTGAAATTGATCGATATATCAACTCTTTCTACAGTTTCGAATGTCGTCTTCGCGCTTGCTCGAGAATCTCCACGATCATCGACTGTGGAGCCAGATGTTGTATCGATGACGCCATTCGTGTGTACAGAAACGACCGTGTACTTCATCGGGAGCGTGTCATTCGCATCTCGCGGTGGCTCTCCTTCATTGTCCTTAGGCTTAATTAATTAAGTCGTTTACCTGGTAATTTAGCCCGCGGTAATTGCAGGGCGCTAGGCGTGTCGTTATCGCGAACGAATTTCGCACGTTGACGTTCGAAACGATGGTTGAAGGTGTACATTGAAAACAATCGAGTCGGAACGAGTCAGCATACCGTCGCATAGTGATCCAAAATGCTATTCCACTGCTCTAAAAGCATACCACTGAAAATTCAATATTTTCTGCAGCTACACTTCCCGTTTCGTTTCGCTCAGTTGCTTCGTTGGCACTTTAAAACGCGCATTGCTCTTTCATTATCTGTAATATAAAATCCTTGGCTAAACTTCACCTCAGGAAACCAGAAATTTGTAACATTTTTTAAATGTAATCCTGTAGATTTTAGCGAGCAAAAGCCGAAAACCCAAGTTTTGATCCTAGGTGGTCACTAGTTCAAAAGTTATCAGCTTTAAACACGCATAACTTTTGAACCAGTGAATTCCTAACATTAAATCTTGGATTTTCGGCATTTTCTCGCCAAAATCTAGATGATTGCATAAAAGATAGTTAAAAATCTCTGGTTTCCTAAGGCGAAGTTTAACCAAATCCTTTAAGTATTTTTGAAAAATTGGCCAAACTCTTATTCGAAGCATTGTGAATGTAACAAGGAGGTTAGGAATGGAAGGTCGAAAAATCGATTTTCGAGTACTGGAATAGTATTTTGTGGAACGATTTGCCGGGTCGCCGCGTGAAAAGTTGTTGCCTGAAGCTTGGCCGCTGATCTTTGTAAAATAAGCTTTATTGTAACATACATATGTCCGAGACGTTTCTCTTTTCTATTTCGTACGACCATACTCTCGTTGCGCGTCGGTACGATCGATTACCACGAGATAGCGTTTCGTAGACTAATTGATCGGCTGGCGGCGGAACTTGTTCTAAAAGGATACTTACTGCACATAATATTTATTCATTACTATCAATGTTCTTCTATCGATGTGCGTATATGCCAGTTGTGTCGTGGAATCGGGTTCGGGTCGAGTGTTATGCCGTGTGTCCACACGAGAGCCATTATCGAGAGTAGTTACGCGACAGTGTTTAATTGAGAGCGGACTGTAGCGAGCTATAGTCCCCGAGGGTAGAACGGACAGACATCGAACAGAGTCAGTTTCAGCTCCTCTAAGATAGTTTCTATACTCTTGATACGAATTGTTTCGGTGAAATAATCTCAAAGTGGAAACGTAGCGTTAAACCGATGTTTCCTCGAGCGCGAGACTAGATGATCTGATGCTCTCTTGATTAGTATACGCTTCTCTCGTCGCTGTGTAAAGGATCGACGGATGAAATTCGAACGGTTGTAAAGAAACACGGATCGATTATTGTTTTTAAATGTCTCTAATTCGAATTCCATTGATACCCGTCTGTGTAAAATATTTTCCTAAGCCACTTATCTTGTAAGAGTTTCTTTTTAGTTGTACATAATACTGCGTCATATTATTATTATTATTATTATTATTATTATTATTATTATTATTATTATTATCATTAATATTATACTATTGCTGTTCTTACCGATAGATTAGAAATAAAGGTAAATAAACGAATAATCGAGCAAGGATGTTGATTTGCGTGTTCTTTTCCTTGTAATAATAATTGTAAGAAGAGTCAGAAGAAGGTAAAAAAATCATTCAAATACGTTCATCCAAGTTTTTTAGTAAATTTTAACATTTCTTAAAATTCAGACTTTGGGAGATTCAATTTTTCAAACATGCGGTACGGTACCATAATTGCTGCTCATTCGGTTTTCTGTATGGTCGCACTCTTCGATTACTCGTACTACTAGTAAGAGTACTACTGCGCTACAGCAATTAGGCCGCACCCTCCGGCCAATAAAGAATTAAAATTGTCTAGCACTTTCGAGAACTATTATCTCTGTATCAATTACTGTCGTTTCGAGAGATGCTATATTGTTCATGGTTATTGAAGAAACAAAGGTTTTTGCGCTTATTCTTCCATTGAGAGGTAAGTAAAAATTATTATATTATCATTATTTTTTAATATAATTTTTATTAGAAACGAGTCCTTATTCGAATACTTAACACATTGTTCATTATTCTGTATAACGATTAAATAAACTTTAAA
>CM052127.1:9776898-9800544 GCA_028454245.1 Halictus quadricinctus
ATTCCGGGCCCTTAAAGCAAACACTTTATTTTCACCGAACACGTCGATCAAAAAATCCTGCACTTTCCCCTCGACTGAAATCTCGAAAGCGGAAAAAAAGTGTTTTAAAAATCTTGAGAAACATGTTTTCTCGGCACGAGGATCGCGGCCGTTGCTTAAATAAAATTTCAACATCTCAACCGGAACAGAACAGGAATAACGAAGGGGCACGACTTCCAATGGAAATGGACGAACGCCGTATCGCAGTAAATATGATCTCGCAGGCGAGCGAGAGACGGAGCTAAAAATTGATTCGACGGACCCGGTCGATCGCGCAACAAGTCAACAACAGAAACTATCACGGTAAAGATTATCGCTGCAGGCATTCGACGTTGTTCGAGTCACGGGGAAACGCGTCCGTCAACGGAAGTCCCAGACGGACACCGGGGTCTCGGGGTGAAACACGGAAAATGCAAGATTTAAAAGAGATTTCCGTGAAATTGGAATTGATTGTTCAAGCGGGACAGCCCGGCCGGGGGTGAGCTTCAGGGTACAAGACACGAAGGTTGAATCCTGTCGAAGAGACGCGGAGACGAGGGCGGCGTGGAGGGGAAGGGCGGGGAGGGGAGGAAGACAGGTTGGGTTGTAGAAAACGGCCGAAATAGACAAATAGATAGCGGTGTACCTCGGAGAGAATCAAACAGGTGGCGCGTGGAGCCCGGAAGAAAACGAGCAGCCCTCTGCTCCGCGCAGAAGAGGAAACGGAAGAGGGAGACGATTTGCGAAAATGTCCAAAGAGACGCGCCGCGCCGCCCGTACAAATGCAACAATTTATTTTCATTACGACATAATTAGGAACGGGAGCCAAGATCCGATGTCCCCGCTGCGCCGCACCCGTGCCGCCATGCTTCCGTCGACTTCTGGAACGGCCACCAACACGTACGCACACCTACGTTCTCTGGTCAACCGGTTGCGCGAGCGAATTTCGTCAATCGATACACTCGTGGACAAGAAAAGAATAAAGACAGCAGGCGGAACGAGTTCGCATAATTTTCTCGGTTCGTTTTTACAACATTGAAACGTTTTTCCAAGCTTTAAAATTTGTCCAAGTTTATTGCTGTACGATTATCTGCTTCAGGGAATCATAACAGGTTAAATAATTTCTCGAGAATCAGAAATTTTATGTATTTTCATATTTTTGAATGTATTTTTGTACTGGTAAACGAAATCAATAACTATACAGAAAAAATTTTACTCGGACGCAAACGGACCCAGGCATCGCCGTCCGGGTGTTGAAAAGGGAAACACAGACCCGATACAGTGAATACTCGATACTTGTCAACAACAAGGGTCTTGCCAGCGTCATGTATCGTCCAGGAGATGTACTCGAGCCGTGTTATGTTTCGAGCTTCGTGGCCTCTCACGGGGTATATTCCGCGACATTTATCGTCCAGGTCTTGGCGACATGTATAGAGAAATCACTGTATCTAGTCATGACCCGTAGGTTGAGAGACGCTGGTTCCCTTTATCTCGCGACAATGCCGCGACAATGAAAATATATCGGCGCCGACGACGCGACGTTCACGGGAGGGCAAATTTCTCTCCAGCAAAGTGGCGCACAGCATATTTTCGCAAGTGACTCGACGGCCAAAGTAGGGGTGGGGGAAGGGGCGAAAAAAGGAAGGAAATTTCGCCGTTGTTTGCGCAGCCAGTCGATGCCCGTAGTCGGAAAAGTATTACAAAGATTGAAGCCCCGTCTTACTCTTCTGCGGCGTAGATCCGATTCGAGATGCAGAAGGAAATGTCCTAAGAAGGCTCAAGGGGTTCTCCAGCGTGGTCTGCGGATCGAGGACCATTTCTCCGGGACTATTTTCAAGGAAAGCGAGAGGAAAACCGGGGTCAAACGGGAACGCGAAGAGCCTGGAACAGAAGAACAAGGAGGGAAACAAAGGAAGAGCCGTGTGAAATGAAACTAAAAGATCCGGGTGGAAGGAAATTGAGAGAAGCGGACGAATGGAGAGACGGAGAGAGGGAGAGATAGATAGAGAGAGAGAGAGAGAGAGAGGGAGAGAGGGGAAAAATGAAAGGGACTAGTGGAACGAGGAGGGGAAGAGAAGCGGTCGGTTGGAAGCGAGAAGGGAAATACGGAAATGTACTTTCGCGTGGACTTGTCCGTGTTGGGGTTGAAAGTAACCCTGTGGGCAGCCAATCAAATAAAGTAGTCTGAGGTTGCTTTGCCGGATGCAAATTCGGCTCCCGTGGGCTTTCTGTTTTCCCCACTCTCTCCCCCCGCCCACGGCTTTTCTCTTACTGCGGACCCTGCTCGAATCTGTGCACGAGCTTCCGGGACACACGAAAATCCTCTAGCTGCCCACTGGTAATGTATACTCCCCCGCATTGTTCCCCTCGACCCCCTACCAATTTCGATCTATGAAAAAGTATTCATCCCTCCTCCGGCGAGATCGATGCTCCCGGCTCCGAAGAAACTGAGGAAGAGACATTAATCTTTTTGGAAAACGTTCGAAGCGCTCCTAGTCCTTGAATCTACTTATAGGAACGTGACCAGTCTTTAGATCTTTACGAAGAACAAAAATTGTCTGGAAATACATAAAACGACTAAAAAGAAATCGTACATCAAGTTATTAGGAGGGCCCATAAGTAATCAATTATTTTGAAATCTGAAACAAACTTTCTAGTAACTTCAAGTTTTTATTTCTCAATTTGTTGTAGAATCTCCATCGTTATCAAGGACAGTTTTAGAATATTTTGAGCACAGGCTGCTTTACTGGAAACTGTAAAAGAATACAGGTTTCCTCTTCAACGATCGGTACTAAAGACAAAATATTATTTATGGGTTTCCCCCAAAAAATTTTCCATTGTGTCTGGATAAATGTGTTTTTTTGGACCGTGTTGTTGCAAAATCGTGTAAAGAAAGCGGTGTACTAATATTTGCGCGGTCGCAAGCTCGGAAATTTCTGCGTCGTCAAAGAAACTAGCCAAGGAGGATCGCCAAAAGACGGGTAACGCTAAGACACTTCAACCGGCGAAGTAAAAGTCTCTTAATATCGAGTAGAGCAAAGTAGATAGACGAGCACGTCGCCGTGGAAAGGGACTTGCCGGTGTAGTCCCGGTGCTGCATCGCCGGACACGCTGTCGCTCTGCAAGCGACAGTCCATTGTTTCCCGGATAAGCCGTTTTTATTAAATCGGATGATTATTCCGACGTCGAGCATCGCCGATGCACAGAATAGAAATCGATCGGTGTCTCAGGCGGCGTAGCCGCTAAAAGGAAGGGTGACCACCTCGTCGCGTGTTTTCCTCCTTGCACGCCGGTCCAGAGCCTTCGACGTCCGAACTTCATAATTGCCCCCGCAAGCTTTCGGTATTTATTATGCGTCATTTCATTCGTTTCGACGCGCCGAATACGAATACGATCTTCGTTTCCGACGGAAATTGCAAGTTTCCAGGAATCCCGTCCATAAAAGCGAGTCTGTGTTTGTAAACTTTCCTTCAGGAAACCAGAAATTTTTAACTTTTTTAAACGTAATCCTGTAGATTTTGACGAGGAAATGCCGAAAATACAAACGTTAATCCTCAGGAGATCAGTGGTTCGAAAGTTATGCGCGAAGAGTGAATATTAGAACTTCATTTCGTATCCGAAATAAAGGTTAGAAACACAAATGAAACGAGAGGACACCGTTCCAGGATATTCAACGAACGACTGAACCGGCAAACGATTGAAACCTAAATCAATAATCCTGGAACAGTTATCATCGATAATTCCTAGCAGCTGCGACACCTCGGTGCTCGCGGAAGCTGTTCTATCTTTTCCTTTTCTTCTTTTTTTTTCTCTTTTTTTCGGCGAACCAGCTTCAAAACAACGAAAAGTTCCTTGCCGGAGAAATATCGAAGTTTGAGAGAGGAGCAAAGCCAACGTTGACTCACCTCTTAAAAAGGATACAATTCTACCGTCGATCCTCATCGTCGCGACCCACTTCAGCATCTAGTTAGGTGTGCCGGTGCGAGAGAGGTTGTTCTTATTTCCTTTCTACGGCCCCGGGACTCGAATTTAATGCTTTCTAATGGAGGAAAAGTCGTCCTCCGGGATCGGGCTGCGATCCACGGGATTTTTGCGTCGCTCCTTTAGCGAGGACCGAGAAGGAAGCGCGAATATAATTGCTCGAACTCGAAAGGTGAAGACGACGGAATAACAGAGAGACGAATGTGGCCTCGTGAAAAGCTCGGAAAGGTGTTGGCAAGAAGAAGAGAGAGATAGAGAGAGAGAGAGAGAGAGAGAGAGAGAGAGAGAGAGGCGTCATCCGTTTGATGTTCGAGTATGTTGCCAGAAGAACCCGCCTATTCACGGCAACGGTGGAAAAATACTGCAAAGGCGAGCCACTCGGTTCGACACTTAGATCGACTCGATACTTTACGAACGTCCCTATCGATCACGATAATTACTTACACGGGCTGCAGGCACAATGGCTGATTGTTTATGCGCGGCTGACAAGTCGGAAATGAACTATGAAGTTACTGACCGGTTTTTGACGCGAGTGTGCAGATCTGAGTTTATTAACGCATAAAATAAATCATTTTCAAGGAATCCCATAGCGCCGGTCACCGATGACTATCATGGCGGTCGACGTGTTAATTAAATAAATAAATATTTTGTAAATGTCTCATGTCGACTTCGTGACATGACGTTTAAAAATTAAATAAATATTTTGTAAATGTTTCCTGCGAGGATATGAGGCTACACGGTACAGTGTTTACTCGATATATGTCCTACACACGGGTCTAACCACGGACATATATCGGCCAGGAGATACTATTTTTTCGAGAAGTCTCTCGAGCTTCTTGGCCTCTCACAGGGTATACGGCAGTGGGGTTAGTTCTGGGACTTTTATCGGCTAGGCATTTAGGACATATATAGAGTAAACACTGTATTCGCAACTTATTAAAATGATTGAAAAAAGAAATTCGCATTTTTCGCCTATGATTGATACAAAAAATCTTAATTTTTCGAAAACATCTATAAATCACTTATAGTTAAGTAGACTGCGGATTTTATACACTTATGACGAAACCTGCGAGTTCTAGGCCTATGCCGGAGTCATTTCTGACCCACACCAATATTTCACTGACACAGCTTCATTCCGATATAAGGCGACATCTGGGGACCGGCTTTCGTCGTATTTCGGATATAGCCTACGGAGGGTTGATACAGCGATTCTAATTTGTTAAAATTGTTAAAAAAAAAAAGAAACATTCGTATCCAGCTCCTGTTTCTCGCGATTGCTGCAGAAAATTTTGCTTTTGTACGAAGTCTCCAAACAGGAGGTAGACGAACGAAAGACACGAGTTCGACGTTATAAACGCGCGTCGATGTTGTATTAAATAATAATTGGAACGTTCGTAGCCGGCAATAGAAAAATTACGAAATGGAACTCGGAAGCCCGTCTTCCAGCAATAAACCGCAACTGCAAAGTGAACCGATTTCGAGAAAGCTGGATTACGAATATGAAAGACGAGACCTAACCCAGCATCCACGCCTTTGCCGAGGGAAAACTCTGTTCAGAGGCGCGTGCTAATCGGTTTGATGTCTCCGCGAAGTTAATTACGAGCGGAGATGCAGGTCGTGGGTGTTAAATTTGCGTTAACCGACCATTTGACGGTGTAATTGCAATATTGTCGAAGCCTCCTCTATGCTAAGGAGAAACGGCGGCCAAGAATATCGTGCAACTATTTCGCCGGTTCATTTGTTATCGCGTTTCCAAGCTATAAAATATTTTCCACTTCCCTTAATCGCTCCCTTAAATACTTTCAAAATTATCGAAGAACAGTGTTCCGAAAAAAAATTTACAATACTTCCAGAGATTTCATAATTGTTCTTTTTTCAAGTACGTCGTACAATTCATGGTGTGTCCATACACACAGATATTGATATATCATTGATATTGATATTTTTTACATATCTAGTTCCATTTACGAATTTACTGCGGTATTCTGTCACAATTGCTTGATTTTATATATTGTCACGATTACAACAATACACAATTACACGTCACCGTACACAATTTTTGGCGAGAAAAAGCGTGATTCTAATTGACTACTTATTCGTCAGATTTGGCAGCTGATTTCTCTGATTTCCAAAAATCAAATTGCCAATCAAGGGAATTGCCAGTTGATATAGATATCGAAAGAGGAATTCCCCAAGGCTTCCAAAGCACTGTATTAAAATGAATAAAATAATTTTAAATAATGAATACAAATTTTTGTTACACCAGTCTTGGAAATTTCCTGTCATGCAACTAGGGTAAACATAGGTTATTTCAGCTGCTGAGAGTCAGCCATTCCGAAAGCCGACTACTTAGAAATAAATAACTGCTGGTAGACTTTTATAAAGAAAATAGTGGTAAGGGTTAAATAGTGTTGGTAGTCGAGAGTTAGAAAATCAATACGCGATTGGATGAAAGTTGTCGCGGCCGTGATACGGGATTGAATCCCGAAACGAAAAGTGTATCGCGCACATAAACTGAACAGTAAATCCGGGGATAGGTGGTGGTAGTGTATTTACTCATTCTTACAGGGACGGAAGTCTATCAGCGGAAACGTTTCAAGTAATTGGTCACTATTAGCGCACACATGTGAACGAACCGTTCGATACAGAAGTATCGACAGAACGCGCGACGAAAACGGATCGTGTGTGAAATTAGACATTCACGCGATTTAATTAGATTGGGAATGGATTAATTCGATCAAGTGGAACCCAGAATGGAGGTACGAAGTTGCCAACCTCGAGTGGAAATCAAGGGGAGAACCCTTACCATAGGCGTAACGCGTAACCAATAAAGAGACAAATATCGCGGAAATTTCACCGACGCAGATTTCACCGACTGTGTAATAGACATTCAAAATCTCATTTCGCGTTTCACATTTCTGTGCAATCTGAATTTTGATTGCGTGCCGCTCATCCTCGATCGAACGTCCAAATTCTTCAATTATTACACTTCCTAAAATTTCATTCGTTTGTATCATCGAAGAATAAGTTATGTTCTAAATAAAATCATTCTAATCAATGTCTTGTTATCCTTTGCAAGTGATAGCAATAAACATTAAAAAAAAATTAAACAAAATCTCTAATGATAGGAATACTTAAAAAAAAAAAACGCACAGTATTTTCAATCGAACAAAATTGGCAGTCCTATAACCTCCAACATCGATGCACTTTATGAAATTATACAAATATTTGCCACCCAAAATTAATTCTATCTACCGATTCCATATATTCAAATTGCAAAGAAGAAAGTGTAGAATGAAAAAAATTCGACACACCTGTGTATAATTAATAAATTATGTCGTATTATTTCGTGCAGTTAATTTGTACAATGTATTGTGCAGTTCTGCGGATGGAGGAAATTTTTTTCTTCGAACAGAGAGGAGAAATTCTGCAGCAATTTCAGTTGATTGGAGCCGTGGTGTTATGAGACCCGGAAACTTGGTTACGCCAATGAAGTCTCAGCCCACCCTTCATCATGCAGGGTTTAAGCCAGGTCGTATTTCTATTTAGTTTCGAATAAAGATAGATCGCGGAAAACAGTATCGTTTCAATTCAACGACCCTGTTGAATCTGGCCTTCACAATTATCGACTAACTATCGAACTGAAGTCACGATTCAACCGTCGATTGAAATTCTCTGATCCGCTTGCACGAATACGCTTTGCGATCCGCTTGCACGAATTACCTGGCAGGCATCGCGTTAATCCGTCGCTAAGAACCTTTACGCAAAATGTAAGTTGACAACATCAATCGCGAGGGACAGGAATCAAAGAAAAATCTGTGCCTTTACTTAAAACCGAAGTGTACTCTTTTGCAGCGATAACAGGATTGAATGTGCTCAGATTTTTATAGTAATATGTACTTGAGCAAAGAAGTATATTAAATAAATTCTGTACTTTCCATATTTGCAGGAGCAAAAATCTGAAATCCGCCATTTTGACGGGCTCGGTAGCTCTAGTATTAATCATTTGAATAAGTTGAAACCACAATGCCTCCGTTTCATTTTATTCATGACACACAAACCAGCAAACCGGTGTGCGATTAAATTTTGAAAAAATAATGTTAAAAAAAAGTCAATAATCACGGAAGTGATAATTAGACTGCGGATTGCATGCATATCTATAACAAAGACGAATAAGCAAACTAGAAAATTGTGAAAACATTAGAAGAATTGGAAACCTAGGTGCAACGGCTGTTCCATTTTTCAGTAAAATTATATTTATTAAAGTTTTACATATTTCTTGCTGATAACATAATTTTCAAAATATGGGCTTATCCAATTTTCGCAACAAGGACTTCAATTGAAGAATATTTTCATATTGTTCTGGACTTCCCAACATTATCAAAAGAAGAAATAAGTTCGTTCATCTCGCTTCCGTTAAATAAGAACTTTCTGTTATCTTCAAACTAGTGTACAAGATATTTATTTTACTAAAGGGGAATCATCCCTTTTCCTCAAAGTATACCAGAACCCGTCTATCGGTTGCATCTGGAAATTCATTCTATCAGACGCAAGCGGTTTCGTCTTCTCGTTAGGTTCGATCACAAACTTTTGCATCAGATAGACTATCATAATCTTAATTTCCATCAACGCGAAACGATTTGCAATGCACATCCTAGGTCCGAGTCCAAAAGGCATGTAGGTACAAGGGACAATGTTCTTCTTGTTTTCTTCGTTGAATCGTTCAGGATCAAACTTCTCCGGATCAGGGAAATACTGTGGATCGTAATGCAACGCACAAGCAGGGAACCAAAGGTTTTGACCAGGGTATATGGTGGTACTTTTGTAACCAGGTGCAGCAGGAGGCAGTTCGTACTGTTGCACGCAGACTCTATCGATGAAAGGAACTATAGGATACTTCCTAAGCGTTTCTGAGACCACCATGTCCAGATATTCCATCTTCGACAGAGCCTCGTACGAAATCTCTCCATTATCCTCAGCAAGGTAGCGATCTACTTCCTCTCTGAGTTTATCTTGAATATCTCGATGATTCGCAAGTTCGAGAGTCATAAAGGACATGGCCGTGGACACTGTATCAAAGCCAGCAATGAAAAACCCAAATGCCTGAGCAACCATATCGTCCATGCTGATCTTGTTATCTGTTTGCGCGTCCCTAGCCTGCATCAACAAATGTATCATATCTGGTCTGACTATGCCAAGCTCCTCCCGTTTCTTCACAGTTTCCCTGATAATCCTTCGAATGAAGTCTATCGCTGCTGGAGGAAACACTGTTAACCCGGCCATTTTGGACAAACGGGGAAACAAGCGTATCAATATAAACTTGATTATGTTCAGAGAGCCTAAAGACCTTGAGATCTTGGTTCCCACTCTGTAGAACTCATTGTCCCGGTCCTTCAAAGTATTCACACTGATGCCGTAGGCTGAGGTAGCGATCACATCGTTCGTGAAGATTGTGAACGTTTGTTTCGCGTCCACCATAGAACAGAGCTCGGGATGGCTGTACAAATAGTCGAAGAATTCGTGGGAGCTTTTGGAGACCAGGCCGAACATGAACTTCATCTTGCTGGATGTGAAGAACGGACTCAGAGTGTTCCTCATCTTCTTCCAGCGATCACCTTTTAAGGAGAATATGTTCTTCCCAAAAAGTGGCTCCACTTTTTCGTCTGGAAAGGTCCTGTGATCCGTGAAGTGGTCGAAATGTTTGATGCCCAGTTCTTTGATCAATTCTGGGTCCCTTATCAGGGCGGTTGGGACAGTGAAGTCCATCACCCCGATGTATCTGACGTCTGTGCGGCTGTTGTAAAGGTTTTTGATGACGTCCAAGAATGTCACACGCCGGAGAAACATTCGCCATGTTTCGTTCGGCGCGTTAGGTACTCCGCGTTTTTTCCAATAGGTGGCCTGATGATGTATCACTGTTACAACTTTCGTCAAGCAAATGACGATCACAGTGACCACTAGCATCCAGAACGCGGACCAATTCGACATCAACTCCATGGCTGGAGCCGTGTTATGACACTGTTCGCTTGCTTCTCTTGAAACGATCACAATAAGACTGTCGCGATAGATATTAACGAGGCGTATACCATACGTACACGATAACGTATCACCTCAGTGTATAGTGATAAGATTGACTACATCGTTACGTACAAGACGGATGATTTGCGGTAGGCACGTTTATCTTATTAAGCTGATTTACAGTGGTTAAGTTGAACAATATGATTATGTACCAAGATCAGAATGGAAAATTTTCAGTTCATCGATCTCAACATTAAACCTACCGAGCCTTAAAAGTAACCGGTACATGTTCCCTTATAAAAATGACAAGACTGACTTTGTTTAGACTTTGTGCGGCTCCTACTGTAATGCATGCTCGACTAAAGATATCTATAAAATCATTTGTTATGTAATAATTTTTATTATTTCAATAATTGTAAAATAAAAAATCTGGAACCGGTTATTTTGACCGGTTTTTGGTGGTGGATTTAGTGATAACCAATGTCTCGATATTGTATAGTCAATCGGATTATGATAAAGACGAGACAGATATTTAAAATTGTGACAGAAGAGTTCAGTTTTTTGAGTTAGGTAAACTCAAACTTTCAGTGGACTTTTCAAATCAGAAATTAGAGATCTGTCAATGCATACGAAACCAATATGTTTTTTTTCTTCTTAAGAAATTAAATAAGTAAAAGAATTCTTTTTACCATTCTGCTGTCTTAACATATATAATACATTCCCTTTGAAAAAATTAATTAAAGTACATTTTCGTGTAGTGATCGACAAATACATTCCAGGACGAGCACGTCATTATTGATCGAACTACGTAGTCTAATGGAGATGGAAAAATGGTTGTTTATAAAAGTAGAACATGGGACGGCATCGATTCTTGAAATGCTAGGGGCAGAGAAACATTCTGACAGTGAATATATTATAGCGATTTCCAGTTAAGTCTGTCTTTTGCGGTAGACAAGCAGAAGTTACCGTAACTCAATGCGGGCAGTACTAAAGCTTTATGAGAAAGGACCAAAGTTCAAGATACTACCGCTACAATGACTCGAGAACTATTATTATCGAGAAACCATTAAGTTCTGTGGGTAACCCCATATCCGTGATGAACATGCATAATGTACGTCCTCTCAGCACGAAGCCCGTTGAATTAGCGCTTCGCATTTCAACGTCGTTCGTAAATAAAACGCAGTAAAACTTTGAAATTTGCGATCGTAATTGCTTAAAATTTCCCATCGAATTGTTTTTGAATACATCATCTAGAAGCTTTTCTATTTAATCATGCAGTAACACGTTTGCGATACTGTTTATGTCTTTCATTCGTCAGGGTGTATCGGACATTCTTTGTTCGTTTTTAATTATGGTCACGTCGACATCCGTTACGAGATATTACCTCTTTGTTAAGCTAACAGAGAAACTTGAAAACTGTTCCACGCACGTTAATGTAATAACTAATTTTCATTTTAGAATTTCAGATACGACTACGTTCTTTTCTTTTCCTTTTTTTTTTATTGCACGTCGCTCCTTTTTAAACTTTCACGAGCCCGAATATTTTCTTAAATCATGCGTCGTATTATAATACGTAAGCGAGCGTACAGAGGTAGGTTGTCCATTAGTTAATTAATAAAATATCCTACAGCGATACTGGCGCAGCTTAAAACGTGAAAATAGCCCGCTTAATTCTCTTCGTCTTTCTGTCTGGAAAATGTGTGTTCCGCTAAAACGTCTAACGAGACATTAAAGAAAAAAAAAAAAAGAAAAAGTAAAACGAAATATTTGCTAATGTATTAAAATTAAAATTAAAATGTATTACGAACTTGCCTCGCTAGAATCTGTTTGTAGTTCGGTATACCTGATATTTACGCGCGGAAAACATCTAAATGTGCTTAATTAATATTGCAAAAAATATATGTGTACAGTTAATGCTTACTTGTACATGGTAACGAAGAGTTGAATTTGTCACAAAAGTATCTGAGAGATTCGGGTCAAACAGTTCGGTTAACCGAACCGGTTGTTCGAAGCAACTTGTATTATTTATACGTTCAACAAAATCAGTCGAACTTCAATGTTTATGTGACTCTGACGCGCTAATGTGCACACAAAAACTACCTTCAACGATCAAGAAACACTGTTACGGTCTACAGGTTTATTATACGTACATATATCATTTTAAGTATTCCAAAAATATAATAAACAAGAATACGACCATGATGTTGATTTTTAATAATAAAAAGGCTTCTCCGAAATTGTATTTTTAAATCTATTATCGTAATCTCATCGGAATGCACAGTTATTCCAGTTCTCTGCTATAAAATAAATTAGAAGGGAATTTAGTGCTTTCCCAGCATTCCTTTATTTATATTTTAATCCCTATTTGGAAATTGATACGATATTCAGTTTCAAAAGCTGTCCGCAGCCGTGTTCCCCATTTTTCATTGTAGCTATGTTACCAGGATATAACAATCTCTATGTATAGTGGGAGGATTGAATTTCATGTCATACTGATGAAGTTGCCAATATTTTCCTTGATCACATTTTTGTGCATATTATAAATATTTGTACAATTTATTATAGTACATTATGTATAATATTATTATACCAATATATTATAGTATATTACTATTAGACTGCGATGCTTCAGGCAAAAAGAACATTTTTATAAATTAATTATAAGTAGACTGCGGATCTTTATGCGCTTATAGTAAGTGGACATTTTGAAAATACAAGAAAATATTCATGGTAAGAGAAATGGAACTTGTTCCTCACCCTGGTTTTCATGAAACAATGACATTTAGTATTTGCATGAAAAATCCATAGTCTAATTATAAGAAACTGGTGCATTTTAATGTCAAGCCTTCCTTATGTTTCCAAAAATGTAGTTAGCAATTTTAAGTAATTATAGCGATATAGGCTGTCTCATCCGTAATACGTCGATAGCCGCCCCGAACAATCGTCTTATATCGAAAGCTGTACTACTTGAACCATTCTTGTATCCTTTGCGTCTGTATCTGTTATGTATTGATGGAGTTGAATCGCAAACGTTGATGCATTAGTTTAATCTTTAAATAAAACATGTGTTTTTGCCTGTCATTAGGTTTGCTTCCACGAGTCAGACATTTTCACCGTTTTTAATGTTTTCAAAGGTGAAAGATATTTGAAACGAAGGAATTTCGTTGGAACTAAAAATTAAAAATTAGGGTGCTAGGGGGATAATCTGTTCTCGTTTTATGACGCGGTGTTCGTCATCCCTCTTCCCCTTCCTCGAGCCATCATTTGTCCTCGCAGGATTATTCGTTTATTGGCTCATTGTAGATTCCTCCGATCCTTTATGAGCGGCGTTTACTTTTCTTGCATGCTAAACATCCATTTCCTGTGCTTCGGCCCTTCATTCTTTCCCCCCAATTTTTTTCCCTTTTTTTTCGTCGCACACACTTTGACACCCTCACGGAATCATTTATCCGTGCAGCAGGGCGCAGGAGCTATTTACTGATTGGTTACCCTCTAATTCACCGTAACGCGTCTGTGATAATTAATTTTGTTCTTTGGACAGAGATCGCTCGCTCGCCAGTCGGATTTGTCGTGAATTTTACTCGCAGCGATTTATTCTACATGTTCAGAGCACAATTAACAACTTGATTGCGGATTTTACGCGCTCGTGAGAAAAGCGAGTCGATTAAACTCGGAATGGTAAAAACGTCAGAAGGATTTAAGAATACTACTAGACTATTTTTAACTTGTAAAAATTATTAAGCGAAGAAATAAATTCCTATTTAACTCTCCTGTCTTGCAATCGACGTAGACAATTTCTATTTTGCGTTTAAGTCTTTGTGCATACATGTCAACGAGAATTACAGTATTTTTCTATTATTTCTGCGATGAGGAATTTTTTGATTGACGAAGAAAACTTTTCTCAAAATTGTTTGCTGTCTGTGTGGAGTATTTGACACCTTGTCTAATGATTTCTTTCGCAATTGTGCTCATTATATAACTAGTTTATCGTTAATGAATTTTCTAGAAGGAACGGGATCTCTATGTTCATTATAAAGTTCATGTTCACTCCGAAGGTGGAATATTGATAACAAAAGGTAATATTTCATTTCAATTTACTGTTATGTTATCTCGTCAAGCATTTTGAACAATATAAACAAAATATCATTGCTTCAATTTTTGTCGATGTTTATTACCTATTCTATTATATGGAGTTAAGAGTTTTTGTATGAAGTGTTTTTATAATGTGAAAACAAATGATAAAAAAGAAAATAAATAAATTTAATAAAGAATAAATTCAATATTTTTAGGTTCCTAAACTTTATCTGATTCGTTAATTATTATCGTTACATATGGAATATACTGTTGTCCGAACTATGGTTGCCAATATATTCTGCTAAATGGAGTTTTTACGTATCAATCGTATCGTAAATTCAAAAAGGTAGAATTCCATATCCATACATTTTTTAAAAATAATTTGAACGTAAAAAAACATTGAATATGTATCCCGACGGTTAACACGGTCTCATCAATCGATGAAAAGCAAAACATTTATAAATATTTCGCTGATTTGGCCAACAGAAAAGCAAACAGCTTCTGGCGATTATACTATTATATTCATGAATTGATTATATTAATAATAATTTGTATTTCACACACGCACACGCACACGCACACAGCCAACATCACAATAGAAGGAATAAACGTAACGATCTGTATGAAGGTTGTTTCAATAAGTCCGGGGTAAATTCAAAAATGCCGGAAAATTCATCCCACGATCTGTTAAAATTAATTGGCAAACCAATCAAACTAACAAATGATACATAAAAATACATTAAAATATTCTTTGCTTATAATTGTAGGTAATTTCTTTTTCGAATGTTCGAATATATTTAACCCTCGGACTCCTGCGAGTTCTAGGCCTATGTCGGGGTCATTTCTGACCCACGCCGATATCCATCGCCGGACCCAGGCGATGGCTACTGAAGAAGAAAGGATAGCGATTTTCTCATTTCGAAATAAAAAGCGTGATCTTATATCGCAATAAAAATTGTAGGTACTGACGGTTGCTCGAGCTTATCCCCACCGCTACGGGTCACGAATGACCCCGGCATAGCATACGGAGGGTTAAAGCTATGATATAAGTAGAATTATATATTGTGTCCGTCGTCCCCTCGGATAAGTGTCATTAAGAAGAACAAATTCCTCCGTTTCTGGCAAGCTGTTGAAGAAATCTTCTAGCTTCAAGCCTCTAGTTCTTGACAAAAATTTCAAACAAGTACACAAATTTTCGAAACACTCGACCTATAATATAATAATCCGATGATCTTTAACGTCATAAATTGTGTAAACTGGACAGCTCTCGATAGGAATACCGCGTTTCCGGCAAAGTATGCGATTCAAGTAACCAATTCGCCGGAAGTGGGAGGCACCATTTTTAAAAACGATCGGACACGTTTTCTCGGTTGGTAAAGTCGTTCGGAGCGTCGGGAGGCGCAATGAGATTATAAATTCGTATCGTCGATGACAAATTATTAAATCCGACGAGGTGTTCGTCAAGGAACGGATAATGCAATTTTTATACGCTTCAGTTGCACCGTACCATTATCGATTCGCGTCGCTTCTATTCGTCCCCGTTCCCCGTTCAGCTGTTGCCTCGATCGTGTTAAAAATTATGCGACAAATTTTTATATTTTCGAGGACACACCCGCGCGGTGGACCGAACCCTGAATGAAAAAGCAGGGACTCCGCGAGGGTATTTTCCATATTTATGATCTGGTTAATAATCGTCCCTTGTCTCGCCGCCATTCCCGCCATATTTAATTGAACACCGGATCTATTCACACAGTCTGCAATCTCCCATTTTCATAATCTATTACGCCCGTATAAATCTGCTCGCAAATCTGCGTAGACAATTTTATTTTTCGGCTATATTTTCTGCTTAATTTTATTTACTTTTTTAAATGAATTTTTACCGGCTAATCAGTTTTTTAACATCAAATTCGTGTCTAGTAAAATTACACTTGCAACACACTATGCAAATGTCACATTTTCAGTGAACTTTTAGGATAAATTTGAAATTGCTAATGAACATTTTAAACTTTCAGATAAACTGACAATAGACTGCAAAATCTTAATGAACTTATAAGCACTGAAAATTTTCAGAAAAACGATGGAATGCAAAGATAAACTATACAGTTTTAGGTTCGTTCTGCTTGATCGAAATTGGTACTAAAAGAATTCAAATTCTTCTTCATACGTTAATTAATATATATGTAAAGTGTTAAATATGAAATAGTTTTAGGAAAAAATGAACGATGCTAGAAGTATAAGACTGAAGCTTTAAAATTAGGATTATTATTGTACTATGACTTTGAAATTTAGTGTTTGAATAGTGTTTAAATGTTTGGATTCACTGTATATACGTACGTATCTTGTTTTTTTTTGACTGCGTTATTTCAAAATCATATAGAAAAGGAGTTCGGCATATACGCAGTTTCACTTGAATAAAAGACATTATATCAATTACTATCTGCAAACAGTTTATCCGAAACGTACACAGATCTGACAGCACAGTTACGAAAACGACGTCGGCAGGGCGGATTTTCAAATCGAAAGAAGCGTCGAACAACAGAGGCTCATGGTACGTCCGTTGAATAATGTTAATTTAAAATCAATCAGACTTAATTGCTTTCCCGTAGATCCCCAATTAATTCGAGGTCTCGGTAAACGATTTTCAGATGGATTCACTTCGCGGAAATTAAAGGCGTTCATTAACGTTTGAGAGCGTCCGATTGAAAGGGAATCTCGCGCGAAAACATAGGTGCAACCCGGTTGGTTTTCATACGTGGCGGTATAACAGAGAGGAAAGAGAGTGAGGGAGGGGGGTGCGAGGGTGGAAGCTCGGCCCCGAGATTAATATTGACAGATTCACAAAAGACGAGTTACCTTCATCGCACACTTTCCCCACTTTCGATACTTCGCCGGAAATCTGACAGAAGCATAAGCGGAACTTTTGATCTCTTGCGGGCCGTGTTTGCAGAAATTTCCGCATGGGAAACCCAGGTATGATCCGTTAAACGCTTTCCATGGAATCACTCCCATTCCCCGGGCTACCTCTGATGATGTATTAATTATTTCTTGTTTACGTAAGCTGCACGATGGCTGGCGTTCGGAAGTTCAGAGATTTCGAATGTATTCTTTCGAAATACCGGTTGAAATTTAATAACCGTTAATACGACCGAAAGAACGCGTTAATATGACACAACTATTGAATAGAAACGTGGTTATCAGATAATTTCGATATAAAATCGGAAATTTCAATTTTTCGGAATTTTTTAAAAATCGATTTTCCAGTCGAAAATTCGGAAAAAATTCACAGTCGTATGTGCTATCCGGTAGTATGTTCGTGAATTTTTTCGGAATTTTTTGTTGAACAGAATAGAAGATATAGGGTATAATTCATTAAACAGTGTTTACCCCATAACTACCCTTGTGGTAGGGGTGCCGACTTGAAACTTGCTGCAGGGGGTTTTCTTTAGGGTTCCTATTGAGGGGTATGAAGAAAGATCGATTTGGTTTAGGGGCACATTTTATCCCCTTATCCGGTTATACGTCAATTGAAATCGGAAAGATTTTTGACCGCGAAAGACTTTATACTAAAAATATTTTCGAATTTAAAGCTGACCGAAATTGCATTTAACTAATCTGCGGATTTATATTCAGAATAAAAATTGTCCAAGTTAATTATAGGAAACTGGAATTAAGGAGTCTTAAGGAGTCGAAAATAAGATAACAATGTCCTTGAATTCCACTAATATTCAATTCTGCTAAATGCAAAAGTCCTTCGTGAATTTACTGATCATTTACAAACAACTAAAACTACTATCCAAAATAATCTCCATCACTCAATGCATCTTCAATGTGTTGATTGCAATATTGGAAGTCAAAGTAAAATCACTGCTCGTGTATGCAAAGTCGTTGCATCGCAAAATAACATTTCGAAGATCCCTGGAATATAAATTGTTTTATTGTTGCGAGCCTCTGAAATTGGAATTTCCAAATGTCTCTAAGCCGTGTATGTGTTCACGTGGAACACGAGTCTTTCGCTAATCTCTCGACAGGAGCTG
Organism: Halictus quadricinctus; assembly: GCA_028454245.1. NCBI lineage: Eukaryota > Metazoa > Arthropoda > Insecta > Hymenoptera > Halictidae > Halictus > Halictus quadricinctus. Next base: position 9,795,024 of record CM052127.1, read on the forward strand.
ATTCCTCAACAATACCCTAGTATTAGAAAGGAAGCTTTTCATTCAAATAGTTACGTTGCGAATAACACAACTATGCACCTAGTGATACAAATGAATAAGTTGTATGAAGTAAATAATATTTACAAAATGAATAAATAATTTATGAAATAAGCTGTCCCGAATGAATTTAGCTGTCCATACAATTTCAGCTTCTCATATAATTAGTAAAAATAATTGTTTCTGGAAGTACATTCTAAATAAAATATTTAAAATTGAATTGCAATAGTTAGGTAAATCAAATCCATAGAGGTTGATGAAATAAACAATAATAACAGGGATTGGGACATAATTGAAACAAAATTTTATTGTAAGGGGTGGAAATTATAAAAGAAGGAACAGAGAAAAAATGCTGTCTTAAAATACGTCTTAAAATTGTTCATTGTCAGCTGGGTCTAAAAATCGGTTAATTTCTGTAATCCTATTTTCTTCGGCCGAGAAAAAAATTTGGTAGGCCGGGGTGGTCGCGTGACAGTGAGATCTCAGGGGGTTTCCAGTCTTTCGTTGGATGAGCGAGATATTATAATCACGTTGTACTATCGATTGACGTGTGCACAGAGGGTTGCACGGCAGTCTGGTATACAGGCTGGGAAAGGGGATAGCAAGAGAAGGAGAGAGAGAGAGAGAGAGAGAGAGAGAGAGAGAGAGAGAGAGAGAGAAAGAGTGAGTGTTAGGCGGAAGGGAGGAAGCAGAAGCTGCCAGGGAGAAGACGCTGCCTAATAGAATGCCAATATGATTATGTGTGCCATGCTGCATCCAAACCACGATCCATGCTGCAGCTACCCGTGCTCTTGAATGCTCGTAGCCAATGTAATCGACTATCGCAGGAAACGATGCCGCGGACGAAACTGAATTTGTTTCTCCTACACCCGATAAGAAATTCACGGTTCCTGTCTCGTCCCTTTGCCAACTTTCCTCCCTTTCGTACCTGTCGACACGCTCCTCTACTCTCTGTACAACACGTCCCCGAACACTCTACAATTTTCACGTTACCCTTTTCTTTTTCTCTCTCACCGACGCATTGCTTGATTCCTTCGTCCGAAAGGACAAATCCTTAACCCTCGAACGGCAGATCTTTTCTCTAGCTATATAATTGACAATGCTGAGGATCGTTCACAGCTTTAACTATTAATTTTTTCAAATATATTTGCAAGAGTTTTTCTTGTTCTCACGTTAGTGCAGTGAATTCTCTACATATGTCGCCAAAGTCTGGATGATAAACGACGCTGGGGAAGACCCGTGTTGTTGACATATATCAAGAATTCACTGTACTTGGTACAACAGCTGTTTGGTTTGATTGTCAAAAATTGAGTGCATACATTTTGATACTCCGGGTCAACAGAGACCCGGAGACCGTCGTCGTTATACTCGATTAATTGTAATTTAATGAAGAAAAACTCGCGTGTGAACGTTAAAACATATGAGAAGATTTTCCGAGTACACTAAGAATTGTCTGAAGAATTGTCCAGGGAATTACAAAATGGACGTCGGTAAGCAAATTACTTGATGTTCCCATCGGTGATTATTTCGTGAACGTTGTTCGATTACAGAGTTCGAATTTGTTCCTGGTATATGTAGAACGGAACTGGATCTGTGTTCGATGTCAGAATATCGTGGCAAGTGGGAACTTTCGATTTATAACGTTTTCCAGTCAAACGCGTTGTATCCATCAAGTGCGCGTTTATCGGAAAATCAAGCAGTCATGTGCATCGGGTGCACTGTCTGTGCATTAACTCGTACATTCGAGTGGAAAATGGCATTACTTAGCCATATTACCGCTGTATCATACAGTTTAGGCCATTTCTGTTTGGTAGCGAGCGAATATTAGCGTCGCTGATAAATTCGCCGGACTTCTGGACAAACGTATCGATTATGGAAAATAACCTGATCGCGATAATCGATGTTCGTATCGAGCGTGGAAATAATACTCTCTCTATAAAATTCGAAAAAATAAAGAAAATATACAAATTTATAAGCTGAATTTATAATGATTAAATTAATAATTAAGGTATACACGAATCGTGATCAGAGTAATCTCTACTGATCACGATTCGTGATTCACCCTGTACACATGTTGGTTATCCCTGCGTGAATAGTCCTCCCCTAAGTTGATTTCGCAGAAGCCTCCGCTTAAGTGTCCGCATTCGGTCCCGACTGCGGACGCTTAATTCTGCACTGCTATAAACGCCCTAGGAGAATATTTTCGAAGGATTATAGAATCGATGTACGTGTAGAAAAAAAATCGATTTTTCAACCAGCTACATTGAGCTACCCCTTAACGGAGGATTAAAGCGAAAGGGGGGAGGGGGGGAGTACGTTTGTTGGACCGAAAAGCAACCAATAGATGGAAAATATAGACTCGTCCCCAAACATATCGCCGGTAGTTTGCACGTGCACATGTTCCGGGACAGAAGTGCAGCAAAAGGGGTGCGTGTGTGTGTGTGTGTGTGTGTGCGCGCGTGCGTGCGAGCACCTGTACACGGACGTCTGTGGACGTTCACACAGGGACAAAGGGGTGCGTGATATACGGTGTGCTCACACGGCTTAACACGGTCGGCCACGGCAGTGGCTTCGCGAAAGGAAAGGAAAGGAAGGCAGAGATGCCGCGTTATAAATAAAGCGCCACCACCTGCTACACACTGATAAACCCGAAAGGCTAGCCATGCGCGAAACAAAGGTTAACTTTGACGCACGCGCTACCCATATACAAGAGTATAGGTGGAGAGGCAGCAAGCGTGATGGAGCAGCCGAGAAAGAGGACGCCGTGATACCGGATGTATCTTTCGATATGTATTATAGGCGCTTTCGTTCGACGCCATTAAAGCACTTCCTAGCGGTCTCGGGTCGATCGTGTTCGGGCCCGTCACTGAAATCGTTCGCTCGCGCAAATTCTGATGTATGCCGCAGAGTCGACTTTTAATTCCAACAACACGGATCACCGACTACGGTAACGCTCGCTTAAAGGGTATAGCCGGATAAGGGGATCAAATGTGCCACCAAACCAAATTGATCTTTCTTCAGACCATTCCATAGGGCCCTCGAAGAAAACCCTCTGCGACAAGTTTCAAGTCGGTACCCCTACCACAAGGGTAGTTATGGGGTAAACACGATTTAATGAGTTACACCCTATTTCGCCTGTTCTACTCTACAAAAAATTCTGAAAAAATTCACGAACATTCTACCGGATAGTACACGCGGCTGTGAATTTTTTCCGAATTTTCGACTGCAAACTCGATTTTTAAAAAATTCCAGAATCTTAAAGGTTCTTTAGTTTGGAGGTATTGATCTTTAGGTACTGTTTTCGTACTTTCTATTGGTATGTTGCGAATGCCAAATGTTTTTAAATTTGTTTCTAGCGTTAGTCCAATTACTCCGAATATTTCCCAATATTTGGAGGGATTTTAATCTTGATGACTAACTATGTAACGGTAGACCAATACGGTATTTGATGGTGTTATTGGCGATAAATTGGGAGCAGAGTGGTATTTACTAGCGCATGTATTATAATAATTGATATTACATGTGATATTAATTAATGACGAATCAATATTAATTAATAACGGTTTCATTAGGACGAATCATTTCTTTTCTACAGAAAAATCGTCACAATTTTCTGGCAATTCTCTGAAACTGATTTACGTGTATCAGGTTTCAATGTCTATAATTACTGACAAGTTGCAGGCGATCTTCTGGCAAATTATTAAATGCATGATAAAAGAAGGCTAAAATTACGTGCATTGAATTTTTAGAAAATTAAGCACGTGTTAATTTTTCAAAAATAATCGCTGATTTCTTCTACTAGTTCGTTGTCACACAAAAAATCTTTCCTACAGCTTACAATTCGATTGTTATCAGCATACATGCAGTGTGGTGAAAAGTTGAGACTGTGTCAGATTTCGAAAAACTTGGGCGTTTTCACAGGACCGATAACTATCAGCGGAATTTTAATAAATCGCATAAAGTATATTAAAAATATCCGCCTTTTTTAATACCTGCCGCGAAGCGTGTTTCACGAATGATTGCCTCTGAATATACAAACAGAGATTGAAGTATTCATTCATGTAGAAGAAAAATGTCTTTCAGTGCTTATATTAAAATCGTCTCGTATTCATGGTTGTTTGTTAGGAATTCGACAAGAATAAAAGTCGTATCTGCGACAGAAGAGAATTGCGTGCGTGTATGTTGCCTTGAGGAACAGAGAAAGTAAGAAAGAGAAAGAAAGAAAGAGAGAGAGAAAGACAGAGAGAGAATGAGAGACAGAAGGGTGGGAAATGTAAAAAGAGCAGGGAGGAAAATTATTGTACTTATTACCGACGAACTATAGGAAACTCGAAGTCCGTTTTTTCGAGTACATTGTCTTCGGTTTAAAACGGGTATCGAAAAGGGCACAAAGATGAAATTCTTAGCGAAGCAGGCAAGAATAGAAAAGCGACGCCCGTCGAGAATGGCAGAATTAAATTTATTCAGGCAGTGCCAATAAGTCGGAAAAGTCGTGCCCTAAAAGCCGGAATCCGCTCGGCTGCGCCCCATCCCCAATTCTCCTTCCTCTTTACCCTTCTTCCCTGCCGTGTCTCTGTTTTATTGTGAACCGAACCAGTCGTTCCGCCGAAACGACGCGATCCCGCCGTGAAAATGTTTAATATTGTGTATGAGAACCGGCTAGAACCCGAAAAGGAACGGGTTCGTCTCTACGGTCGCTTGAATCAAGTACCTTGCCAGCTGAATGCTTCTTGCATCGCCGAATCTTCCGAAACATGCTTTCTTCTAATTACATCCCACGAACCACGAAAACTATAGTAATTGATATTAGCGACAACCGTGGTTACTTTGTTACAAGCACTTAATCATATACCCACCTTATATTAAATATGTAATGTGCCGAGATATTTTCACAATTTAAAAATTTATTTTATAAACATGTATTGAAATGCTTTTCTTCACATGATGTTAGTAATTTTCCACAATAATTGAATATAAATTAAATGTAACATGGTAGACAGAAATAAATAGTTTCGCGCCTGTGTCGGTATGCTTTCCAAGTAGAATAGTCAAGCGATGGTCAGACACTCTGGCCTGTCCCTCTTATAAGTATTATTCCTGAAGCATGATCTATCATTGTTCCTCTAAATTCGATTGCTTTACGTTTCCACTCTAAATACATACTAATATAAAAAAATTATACTACTTCCTCCGATTAATAATTTATAACGCACTCATATTTTGAACCTTTAGAGTAGCGCTGCAACGGAAATAATGTGCTATGTGTAAAATTTATTTTATAATCGTACATTGAAATGCTTTTCCTCACATGATGTTAGTAATTTTCCACAATAATTGAATATAAGTTAAATGTAACATGGTAGACAGAAATAAATAGTTTCGCGCCTGTGTCGGTATGCTTTCCAAGTAGAATAGTCAAGCGATGGTCAGACACACTGGCCTCTTATAAGTATTATTCCTGAAGCATGGTCTATCATTGTTCCTC
>CM052127.1:9800644-9834734 GCA_028454245.1 Halictus quadricinctus
GTAATGTGCCGAGATATTTTCACAATTTAAAAATTTATTTTATAAACATGTATTGAAATGCTTTTCTTCACATGATGTTAGTAATTTTCCACAATAATTGAATATAAATTAAATGTAACATGGTAGACAGAAATAAATAGTTTCGCGCCTGTGTCGGTATGCTTTCCAAGTAGAATAGTCAAGCGATGGTCAGACACACTTGCCTCTTATAAGTATTATTCCTGAAGCATGGTCTATCATTGTTCCTCTAAATTCGATTGCTTGTTTCCACTCTAAATACATACTAATATAAAAAAATGATACTACTTCCTCCAATTAATAATTTCCAACATTCTCATGTTTTAAAACCCTAGGTTCAGAGCAGTGCTGTAAACATTTGTACATGGAAGTCATTTTCATGCCATACCATGTTATTAATGTTAATTCTACATAAACATTGTTAGAACATAGTAACCCCTTACCTGTGTCGCTGTTCATTTCAAGTGGAGTAACCAAGCTATGATCGGACATTCCAGCTAGTGATTTCTGAAAGTGTTGCTTTCGAAAAATATTCCTGAAGTAGACTGCTCCGCGCTAAAGTAAGAAATAATATTAGTGCCACTGCCTGAATTCACAGTTTATAGAAAATCGTCACTTGTCGCCAAATATAAAACTTATTCTAACTAGCGAAAAGTCCTCTTTTCCTCGTTTCACGTGAAAGAACGAAATGACTTTCCGAACAACCTAATATTATTTGTTAAAATCAGGTTGCAATTATCGATGCGCTGTTTTCAACGATTACTATCGTCTCTCGGGGACAGGGTACTTTTACCGGTTCGGCATAAATTCTGGGTAATATCAGTTTCGACCAATAATCAATGCGGAGTTCGCTGGGTTGCCCGCAAAGGCGGCGTTGCGCGGTATAATTGGCCTATTAGAGATAACACCGGGTCGTTTCGAACGACCTGTGAATCAAGTTGACAGAATAGGAATAACGACGATAGAAAGTTCCACGTATCGTACGTATACGGGCCGGGCTTAAGAATCGCGTTTCGCCGGTGTATTCCATTTAAACGGAGGTACTCTTCACCGGAGAAGGGAGACTCAAAGGAATTAGACCGCGTATCTTAGGCCCGAGCCGGGCGCAGTTACCGCTATGTGTTAATTATAATTATCGTGATGACCGAGGCGCATACGGCTCAATAGCGAAACTCGACGTGCCATTGCTAATTGCGAGCACATCGTCTGGATTGTACGTCGTTGGAAATAGCTTTACGCATGTAACGAGGACCTTGAATGCGAATGAGGACCATGTTATGTTAGTCCTCCTCTGTCTATGGCAGGAATAACTGTGGAATTAGGCTTCCCCGTGGCCCCGCATAGGACTTCTCCGCTAATTAAGCGCTTTGCTGCTGCAATTTTCAGGTATTTGCCGTTCTGGTTGCTTTTGCTTGTTTAGGCTATTCCGCCGGTTAATCTTCGGCGTGTTATTGTTCGATTTTGAATGCGATCGCGTTGATGAACCTGTACACACGATCCTCGTGGCTGTGCGCAAAGCAGGAATCGCTGCCAGTGATTCTGTGTTTGAATTGTTTGACAGCTGCGAGATTCTGCCCGCTTTGACCCTCCGTGTGCTATGCCGGAGTCATTCGTGACCCGTCGCGGTGGCGATATGCTCGTGCGCGACCGCCAATGTGTACAATTTTATTCCGATATAAGAATTCTTCTTCTTCATCCGAAATACGACGAAAGCCGGTCCCGAACGATCGCCTTATATCGAATGAAAAAGAAAATTCGGAGTGGGTCAGAAATGACTCCGGCATAGGCCTAGAACTCGCAGGGTTAAGGAGGTAGACCGGTTTGATTATTTCAAAATGGTTCCTAAAATCTTTTTGAAGGATAATTAATAAGTGAAAAATTCGGTACAAATATTATTATCATAACTCTTAACGTAACTCTCCATTCTTCTCAGCACAAAATGCAGGGAAGACATATATTGTTGTTATATATTGTATGTCCATATATTTTTTTTGTCCGGATTTTTTGTGACTTGCAAAAATTTGCATGAAGATACGGAGTCTAGTAATTAGTGATTTCATGACAGGAGATCGTGTAATTTGAATGAAACGAAGGTAAGGGAATAGTGCAGCCGGTATTAAAATTACATTTTCGGCTGATAGATAGGTTCGAAGGTAGCTCGGGCTTTGATAAACTATCACTCGCGGCGCAATCTATCCGTGGATGTAGCCCATCGCTCTGTTCGACTTTTATTAATCAAACCTTGCTCATTGTATTATCCAGACAGCGTAGTATGCATCTCGTTTTTACACGTTCGCGAGCGTCTTGGATAGATAATTGGTTGTCAGAAGGTTCTCTATCAGAGGGAGTCCGGCAGAATGCCTCGAAGCAAATTGCGAAGGACTGACTCTCTGTCCATTGCAATTCGCCTCCAATATATTATCTTTTCCTGAGGCTTCATCCGGACGGGGAAACGGTCCGACTACTTCCTTAAAATTACTTTTATCAACGTCTTTTTTCCCCCCCACCGATCACCTTTCGTTGCTGTTTACAACGCAAAATGTATTACCAACTTAACCAATTTGCTTCTATAATTATTTATTTCTCTATTCCTTTAGTTTGTTGATTTGGTTTGAGATCAACGTGTCAATGGTATGACAAGTTCTCTATGCCATAGAATGAAGTTTTAACATTATAATAATTAGAACGCGGATTTTTGCATCCATGGCACAAATTAATAGGTGCAATTTAAATATTAGACAGATTAGAAGAATCTAAGAACCATCAGTGTATTAGTTTCAGCTCACTAAAATTATTTAGGGAAGAAAGAAAATTCTATTCGAGTCAAATGTTTTGTAATTGGTGCAAACAATTTTTATTTTGCATAAAGATCCGCAATTAGACTGCAGATCTGCGCAGAAAATGAAGCTTTTCTGTGTCAGTAGTAGGAAAATAAATTGAATGTTATATAGATATTTTTTAATTCCTTCAGTATTCTTACTATTTTAGATTTCGTCTACTAGTTTTTGTCATAAAAAGGCGTGATAAACTAGGGAAAGTTGAGATGATTGTGCTAATTAAAGTGACAAATTGCGATGGAGATAACAGATGAAGAAAGGAGTAGAAGAGGGTGGAGATAGAATGGAGAAGCAGGGATTCGGCCGAGGAAGATTAAATTAAGAGATAAGATTGATCGAAAGGTACCAAAGATTAGATACAAATTAAAAAAAAAGAAATAGTTACTCTAATTGTATGGACAGATCGACGAAGACAGATTTCAAACTTGTCCTAACCATTGCTTAATCCTAATATTCAGCCTCGTAACTACTATGCACATAAAATTATCGTTTTATACAAAATTTACATCGGCTAAAAAGTAGAACGAGTCATATTAACGAGTAACTCGGCAGATTTGTAAAACATTCTATACTATACTATATCTATATCTATATCTCTTACTATAGCTGAACTATAGCCGATTAGGTATCCCTGTAACAATTTTCCGCGGTTTTCTAAAAATATAAAATCACAGTGAAGGTCCATTCTTTGGACACTTATAATAATTAAATAATATAATTTAAAGATGATTTATTTAAAGAGGATTAATTTAAAGTAATAAATAATGTATTTGAAGATAATCTATTTAAAGATAATTAAGGAAGCTTTGAAATTCCTAATTTGGTTACCAACGTGAGAAATTGCAAAACGTGTGCGCTCAAAAATCGCAATCCGGAATCGACGTAGTCAGTTCCACGCGTTCCACAAAATCCTTACGAATTTTGTGGGGCACATTTTGTCCTTCGATTCTGTATTCTTCAACGTCTACGTTGCCGGACGAAAGTTCCCTTGCTCTGCCGAATAACAAGGACGAAATAACGACATTACTCGTAACACGGCGGTTCCCTGGTTGCGACGCTGCGGCCGGATGTTTTGCGTCACTGAACTATGATTAAAACGTAAGGCATACGCGCGTTCGCTACCCAACCGTAACTCTATTTGCCTAATGAACATTACGAACATTTGCTACGCACACCGTATAAAATTCGTGTAATGAGGAAGTTGCTCGAAGAACGCTTTCCGATGGCGAGGATGGGTAAAATTGATCAGTGTGTTCCCCGACGAAACTTGACAATTTTACCCGAAAGAATGTTTGAAAATTTATTGTAACTGATGGATCCGTACCAATCATTTCGAAATTTTCAGGCTATTTTACCACAGTATTCGAGTCACTAAGAATTTTTTTTTAGACGAAAAGAGCTATACATGTAGGAGTTACAGTGGTTTATGTTAGAGCCGGGCTAGTTCTTCCCCTTCCCCTTCGCGCGACCCCCACCATTAGTTTGCCGGTTCTCCCACTCTTCGGCACCACTCCTCTGACTTTATCTCCGGGCTCGGAGAATTGGGTCCATCGGGCCGCACACTATTTCTTTCATAGGATACCAGTCGAATATAGACCCAGAGTCGCCAGATCGAGACTTGTTCCCCCACTCTAACTCCCCCCTCTACCGTGCGATTCCCCACGCTTCCGCCGCGGCCCGGTCACGTGACGCGTTCCGTCTCTGTTCTGTATACTCCGGTACTAGCAGAGAGAGAGAGAGAGCGAGAGAGGGGGGAGGGGAGAGAGAGTAACTTTTTCCCCTCAATTCGTGCTCCCTCCCCTCATCTGGCGACACTGGGACACGCTGGTAGGCACTGAGATCAGGGGAAGGAAACACTGTGCGGCCCATAGGCCCAGAGTCGCCAGATCGAGACCTGTTCCCCCACTCTAACTCCCCCCTCTACCGCGCGATTCCCCATGCTTCCGCCGCGGCCCGGTCACGTGACGCGTACTGGCAGAGAGAGAGTAACTTTTCCCCTCAATTCGTGCTCCCTCCCCTCATCTGGCGACACTGGGAGACGCTGGTAGGCACTGAGATCAGGGGAAAGAAACAGTGTGCGGCCCACGGGCCGCCAGTTGCCCGACTCTGGCTTATATGCAACGATACCTCGACTCCTGCGACTGGTTTTATTTCTGCAATCGAAAATGCAACCTGCATTCTCCTTTTCTGTCACAGTTTCTGAGGAAAGAGGGTCCACATTTTGCCTCGGGTGTTAAATTTCTGAATTAATTTGAACAATGCTCGAAAAATACTTCAAGAGAGTTTCGTTCTCTTTAAACACTGTTTAAAAATATTTTAATTCACATTAAAATCACATTTGCAAGAGTCTACAGAATCGTTCTACTCAAGAAACATTCGTACGGGCTTTGTGGTTAAAGCAGGAAAAATGTTCAAAGTCAGAAATGAAATTTCTGAAAAATTGGTGGTAACGTAGGTCTCTGTAGAAATGGTCTACCGACAACGTGAAATTAATATCGCACAGTATGGTCTCCGCGTAAATGATTACTGTCAAGTGACAGACGGGTAGAAAGACAGCGTGGGGTGTCACAGGGTTTGGTGTCTATGAAAGTTGTCAGCTCTTTGATGTCAACCGATACGTCTTTCGAGCGATTAAACGAAACCGGTTGTTTTTCGCGGGTGCTCGCTCGTCTAGTTTCTTATCCGACGGTAACAGATTGGAATCTACGGTTGCCAAATTGATTGTCCGATCGATCACGAAGTTCGCGCCGGATCGAGTGGCAAGATATTTGTTCGAACGACAAAATACATCGGGCGCCGCGGATATACTTGGTCCGCGCTCGCGATCGATCATCGGCCGAGCAGATGATCGATACGTTCGCCGCCTGCTGGGAAGGAAGTTCACCCTACCGAATACGACGTCTGATTAGACACGAGTTTGACACCTCGTGTCAAGTATTTGCCAAATGACAGTTGAACTGTCGCGCGGACGTCGCCGTATCGCTGCCGTCGAATGGACGCTTCGATCGTCGCCATCGCGGAACACTGGAAAATTTCCAGCTTTCTTGTCAAATTTGCTTCTATGCATAAACAATTCTTTAAAATTCATCGGCAGCATCGTGCATGCCCTATCAACACCATTTTGCATTTCCTGTGAGCTTAATTTTGCGATTGTCTTTACTCGAGGTAGCAGTCTCGTATTACGGCTGCAAAACGTAGGTAACAATTTTCGTGAACTTTTCTGAAGGCGATGGTAAATTTTACAATTTTCTTTCGTAATTGATTTAGCTACTCTTTACCGAACAAATTTTTCTATCAATTACTCCCTCTGTCCCATAACAATAGTAGCAAGTGAATATTTAAACGGGAATTATTGGCGAATGCAGCTGTAAGTTATGATGTAAAAATCAATGTTTCATGACATTTGTCATTTGTTTTGTCACATCTTCCAATTTTTAGGTGAACCTAATTATTACGAATTACAACTATTTTTCTAATTGTATCCGCTGATCGAAATCAATTGTTTCATTTCAGTTGAATAACAACCCATTGTAAAAATAAGATGAAAAAAAGAGAGTTTGAAGAACTATGGTTCCAATAATTTTAAACTCACGCATATAGGGAAAGCAAAGCATCGCAAGGGATCCTAGGGGGCCAAGGGACTACAAGTTTAAAGTGCAGTAACGAAATTATTGAAAAATCCAGAAACTATCTGAACACACAAGATAAAAATTAGGAGTAATATTTTTAATTTATTGTTTAATTTACTCTAGTTTTTTGATAATAAATCTTCTATATTTATTTTGTTTCTCGGTTCTATTTCACGTAGATCATTACAAACGTCAGGGTGGATAGAAAAATCACGGCACTTTAAAAATCCTTTTACTAAGAAGACACGTTGCATTAAAAATCAATGTAAACGGGGATACTTTGCAATACCCGTGAGAAAATGAATTCTTACGACAAGGATTTTTCTGTAATAATGCCAGTCAATCGATAGGCTGTTGATTGAACATCCGAGAGAGCGGTGGTAAATAAGTGTTCGCTATGCCGTGGACGAAACGAACAGAATTTCGAGAAAAACGAGGCTGTGTGTCGGGGCGCGCGTTCATTATTTCCTGTTGACGGCGCCTAATCAGATTTTAAACGAGCCCGGAAATAGATTAAAAATAAATCGGTTAACTCCGTCGGGATGCTGCACACGTTTCGCAGTCCCGTCCGACGCAGCTCCGACTGACTTTCGGCTTTTGTTTACGCCGAGGGCTGCAAGACGAGGGCGCTTAACGAAGAAATTAGAGACGGAGGACAGGACGCGGAACTACTTCTCCCTTTTGCGTTAAGCTTTTACGATGCACTCGCGAATAATGCCGTGCAGCTTCGTTCTGTAGCACGGCTGTGACCTGATAAACCGATTTTCTTCGAATTACGTCGTCCCGTTACCGACGGAAGCAGCTCCATTCTGTCCTCCCAGTTATATCGATAATTAATTACTTCCGAAAGAGGATCAGCAAGTGAAATCGTAGTAAATGTTGCACAACTTGTTTAATTCATGCGACTTCCGCGGTACGTTCTTTCCTTCCGCTATTTTTTTCAACGCGTTTTCATCGAAGATCCCGATTGGAAATTCATGGACGCGATGAAGCTCGAATGCAATTAACCCTCCGACTTGAAATTTCTTTCATCACCAGATACGTGAAAGTTATTTAGCCGTCAGTCATTTTCTTCCTGAAAAGGAACATTTCAAATTTATAGTAGATAATTGTAAAAAACTTTAATGCAAAATCATTTTTCCCTTCCGTGAACGTACACTGCAGAATATTTATATTTAGTAGACTCGATTAACAATTTTCAGCACGTCTACAATTCAATTGTATATTATAAAGGCAATTTTTTAAACATTTCTTCTTGACGATTATTTAAATACTCATTATTTAACTATTTCGAATTTTCACGATGATAAGTAAATTTGGGTTATGCAATTTCGTTGTTTAAAAATTAACTCTTAATTACAAAATACAGTGAATTCTCGATATATGTCGACAACACGGGTCTTGCGTCATATATCGTCAAGGAGACATACCTCGAGCTTCGTGGCCCCTCACGGGGTATACGGTAGTGGGGATAATTCCACGACGTTTATCATCCAGGCCTTGGCGACATATATAGAGAAATTACTGTACATATGTATACGTGAATGATACTATATGATTTGATGATATTATTAGTAAGCTAATTCATGAAAAAATGTTTACGTTACTGTGTTACTATACTGTGTCACTGTATATGTATTATTTTTATTAAAATTGTATTCCATTTCTAAATCTGAATCCCATGGCAGTTTTGTTGAAATATGTTTATCAACAGTTTGCAGAGTGCAAATAAAAATTGATGATTTATGACGAACAAGCAGCAAATGGAGATTGTTGCGAAGTTTTGAGAATCGTCTCCCCGCAATTTCAGTTAAAGATAGCTCAGTTAAATCGGACATTTACGATTCATAAAGTACGTTTTTTGAAACAATAGTTACCAGTATCCACCAGAAGGAATAGACTATGCTAAAATCATAAATTACAACGATGTTTATGCATTTTCAACGGGAATATGTTACGGTCTATAAAATGCTTATTATTTCGAGCCAAAGGATCCGCTGCGAGATGGCCATAAAGTTTATTACGTGCACTTCACAACATTGCTGCTTCGCTAATTCCATAATACCTTGCTCGGCTGCAATTGCACCGTTTTCGAAAATAAAATCTCGTCGGAAAACATTTCCTTCTTGTTTTCGCTTAACTTTACTTCATTTGAGCTTCGAAATTGATGCATAGAGTGGCTCCAAAAATTCTTTGAACACCAAACTTACGACGTTTTCGAAAACATCGATGCTCGACCGATTGTCTCGGAATTTTATTTACCTTTTTCTGTTGTGATTTTTTTCTTTTTTTTTTTAATTATATATTTATAAAGGCCGCATTAACATCGAGGTCATTTGCGACCACTTTTGGTGTACAATTATAGATATAATGTTTTGTTAACGCAATAATACATGAGCGTTGATATAATTAAATTTTGTGGTATACCGAAATGAGTTCCATAATGTTACTTAATTCGAAACTTTCTATAAAATATGGGACCGTATATTTGTGTTTTTGATACATAACGAGTTAACATCGTGAAGTAGAATTTGCTGAGTAATTAGTGCTGTGAAAATTCACTTAAAGTGAAACCAGTTGCAATAAACATTATTTCTCAAAATTATTAACTTCAAAGATTTAAGGTTCTGCGAAAATTGATAAGCAGACAGCGAATATTTATGACAATTCACATTTATGAGTATTATATTCACTACCTAGTTATAACAATAAATAGATACAAGCTCTATTGGATTAAGGTGATTATGAACTGCACGTGCAATTTCATTAATAATTTCGTTTTATTGTTTTTGATGCAAACACGCCTAAATCCATCTATTGGTTAGATATAACAATTTATTTGATAGGTTTTGGATAGACATACAATGGACCCTGTTTTTTTTTGCAAGTTCGCAGTTGTAAACGTTTTGAAATTCCAAAACCGATGAATTTTATATCCGGGTATACTAAAACTCTTTTGTTTAAATTGACGAGTGCAACATGCTTTTGATGTTTGCTGAAAACTTTCCTCAACATTCTGCATATACATATGTACGTTCTCGAAAAATGAACGCTCACGCACGAGAGGAGTGTATAAGCTGCAGTACACAAAGCATGAGCAGTGAAAATATACGAAAATATTGCTAGTACCAAAAAGTACTGACCACAGAAATTCTTTAATGTTTTTACAGGCAATTCAATTTGCAGCATGTTCGAGAAAAAACAAGTCTCCAGTGTCCCATCCTCTGATCGGGTAAAAATAAAATTCATAGAAAAAATGAACAAAATTAATATGGCTCCACTTGTATTCTCGTAATGATTTTTCGAAAATGCCGTGTTTGAATCATTCTCAAAACTATCGTATCTGCATTATATACACTTCATCACAGCTAGACGTTTCTTCAAAAACTTTACAAAAACTTCAAAAATAGCAGGCATTAATAAAGAACTTCTTGAACGATCTTTTTATATCTTATCTGCTCTTTCTTCAAGTCACAACATTAATTTTCTACATTTCGAGAAATTTGTTCGCGAAACAAAAGATTTATATTTAAATTTATATCCTTGGTTTTATATGTCAGTTACAGTGCAGAAATTATTATTTCACAGTGTAGAAATAAGTAAATCATGCCTATTGCCAATTGGCATGTTGTCTGAAGAGGCTTAAGAAACTCGCAACAAAGACATAAGAAGGTTTAGGATTGGCCACACAAGGGAGAATTCGCGTGTATCTACAAACTACGACTTAATAGCAATGCTGTTAATTACTTCTGATCCCATCATAAATTAGTATAGGGCGAACTTCCGTCTAATCCCATAAGTAACTTAGTTGATAGCGACAGCGATATTAGCGAAGAATCGTTTTTATATTGTTATATTTAGATATTATTGTCATTCTTATTATGAGGGGATAGGCGAACTGACTAAGATCGTGTAGCTCCATTCGGCTTAGAACAAGACTTTACCGTAATCGAATTTTCAATAATCGTGTCGTACCAAAAGGAAGCTTAAAAATCGATTGTCGACAATTGAAATTGTTGTTGGCATTTAAAAATTATTTAGTCACGGCCCGTGGACTTTTAAAAATTATGGAATAATCGCCGATAGGTAATGCGTTAATTATCAACAGGTATGGAAATAAGACAAGTATAAGAAATCTGAAGTGATCGTACCGAAACATCAATGGGGCAGTTGGTCTTGTTCGACATGTTCCGAACGACTCCTTAATTCCCATTATAATGCGGGAAGTTACGTTAGGCAGGAATTACGGTAATAAAGAGAAACTTATCTTCCGCCAGCTTACAACTAATTTTCTTACGGAAAATCTGCACAGCCGTGCTAAACTTTTGCACTCCCGCGTACCTTAGAACAATGCTACGCGACGTTGCTTGTTTATCGAGACTAACGAAGGCAAACACTAATAAGCAGAAATCTTGGTAACGACTCTCTCTCCCTCTATAATTAGATCCGCATCAAACTTTAACATAACGAGAAAACTCGGGAATAAATAGGTCATTCGCGTACCGCGCATCGCGACATTTATTTGTTAATCGTAAGAACGAAATAACAATATCAACTGGCCGGCGAAACTTTCGTTGTCTCCGCGAATACAACGATCCGAAAATTAATTAAATCTAAGTATAGGTAGAAACAAAATCGTACAGATAATGCACATTATGCATTAGCTTCAAAAATTTATGAATACTCCCTTTGTATTGTATGTTTCCACAATAATAAGATTACTATTGCTAGTTAGAGACTTTTGAAGAAATTTATTTTCAGGAAAATTGACCTTGAAAATTGTATTGCCAGAAATATATGCACAGAAATAATATTAATAATGTATGTAGTGCAGTACCTCAACAAATTTATAAACAGTCTTCTTCTTACGTAATTATATTTACAATATTTCAGATCAATTTTCATAACGGTAAAATAGGAAAACAGGTAGTACTATGCTGTTGTGTATTATATTATTGTGCATTATATTATGAGTTAGAATTGTAATAATTATAATTCACCATTTATTTGCATACTATTAATCGTATATCAGTCGTTCTAAATCCATTCGAACAATCAAACCAGCAAGGGATAATGATTTGTATTGATTTTTCAATACCCACATTTACAATATCACTGTAATCAAACATTTATGTTTCCTGTAATCAATTAATCAATGTCCGTCAACATGCTGCCAGCTAAATGAAAATTAGCTGTCTAAACGGCTGCGTGTGTTTCAATCACTAATGCGTAAACTGTAAAGTTCATAATTTTATAGTTAACTGTTTCACGGAACGGTTTAATCCATACAATTAACAAAATAGTCAGATCCAATTTTGATCGTTCAAATAGAACATAATCTAGCAGCGTTAACAGACAGCATAACGCAATTACAATATGTTATCACATGTCATATTTATGTATTATCAACAAAATGTTCTTAGGTGTAGATCACTAAAGATAGTTAGTAATGTCTTTTAATAAATATTACATGTATTCCATTAACAATAAGTTGAAAACGTTCATGTACTTTCACATTTTTGCCAATAATATTCACCGAATAATTTCAATAAATTAACAATTCTAATTTCCATAATTTAGTATGTTGTATTACATATGTTCTAACATAATAAAATGGAAACCTCGCATACATATTTATATTATTAATAAAGCCTAAACTATATTTTATATATAAAATTATTTATAATAACCTCAGGAGTTTGTCTAACTCCAGTTTCCATAATTTTATATATACCGTGACACAATAATAATTGAACGCAGCCCAGCTGCATATACGATAAATATTCTTTCTTTCAAAATAACTCACTAAATGTTATTCCACATTTCAGCTAATTACATTTTCGCTAGGCGCAAGCGTAAATTCTGCTACAAACTACAAATTACGCGAAAGCACATCATTTTTCTTTTAACGAACGACAGCCATTTACAAAACGTCCCGGTAGGCTGATCAATCGAGGTAATAGGCAGGCTACCATCTAATTCCCAGGTTCATAAATCAGCAATCGGAGGTGAGAATTTGCATAAACGTCCGTGCGTCTCGCTAACGAGTAATTTCGTGAATCGTTTCAGAAGAGCTCGGCCGCGGCGGCGTCGGCGGCGTCGGCGTCGGCTGCGGAGAGAGTGGATTTTTATTAATTACTTTATTGTTCGGCATATCGATCAATTGTAGGATGTACGGTATACAACCGATTGTTTTGCGGGTGATTGGTTGTTATGTGCAGTAGCGCGAAACCCAATAGTCGTTGTTTTTGGTGTCTCGAGGCTGATGGATGGCGGATATCGACTGCATCGCTGCAGGGGACTGGGTGGCTTTCTCATTTCACAAGCCGAGAGGGACTTCCGCCGGAACCCGAGCTCCCAAGAGAGACACTGGGAATTCGCTTTAGCCACGGCATCAAATGTCACCGAATTTTCTGTCGGTGTAACCAATTTTGCTACCATGTCTCGGTATTTCTGGTGGACCTTCCTCTCCCACTCTCTCTCCCCCCCCCCTATCTCTCTCTCTCGTCGTTTTTCCTGTCTCCGTCTGTTTCTCCACATGGTGCACTCATTGGAAAAATATGATATGCAGAGGAGCGCTGCACATTCGAGCATAAAGCGTTCGATAACTGAAATTTAAATTTCTCAAGCTTTCAGAGGTAGTGTTTGAATAGGAAGAGCCGCTATGGTGCCATTCCACCGTGTTAAAACGCGAATGTTCATGGGAGAGCAACGATCTTAACGCTTTCCCTACTGAAAGTCTACTAACCCCTTGCCTTACAATTTCATTCCAAGGGTACGGATTACGCTACAGTGAATTCTCGATATATGTCGCCGAGGCCTGGATGATAAACGTCGCGGAATTATTCCCACTACAGCGGGGTATACCCCGTGAGGGGCCAAGAAGCTCGGGAGACCTCGATCGCCGAGGAGTGCGATAATCCAATAACCAAAGACCACTGATAATCCAATAACAAAACTTCTTTATTTTTCATTATTTTTTTATGGGTCTTTCACCGACATATTCGTGGCATTTTTCTCATGAAAATGATACCAAATATGACATAATTCCGATGATATTTACTTGTGCAATGAACGAGGGAGGATAATTGACATCAAGACCCGTGTCGCTGACATATATCGAGAATTCACTGTATGCCGTTTGATGCTCTGAATACGCGTCGAGGGAAAATAATTTGTATCGCTTCAAAACCAATGTCCAACGATCAGGTTGCGTGCGTTACGTTATGATGGAAAGTTAAAAATAGTCGGCGTACGAAACCCGTGACGTCTCCGAGACGCCATTTCAACCCTTATGTCAAAAACTATTCTAAATAATTAAAAATGCCCCACGGAAGACAGCTAAATGAAAGTGAAATCAGGTTGACTGAGAATTTCATAGGTAAAAATTATCTTAAGCTAAAAATTGTAAGTGGCCCTAATTTTTTGGCCAATTTTTAAGAGAAGGACAAATTTTTTAATACTTTTTACTCATGCCCTTATATGTCACAGAATCTTGTAGTCGCAGGGTGTAGTATAGAGTGTTTACACGATATACATATGTTTGAAACACGGGTCTAAACAGAGAAATATATCGGCCAGGTGATACTATTTTTTTCTGGGACTTTTATCGGCCAGGCATTTGGGACATACATAGAGTAAACAGTGTAGTCCTCGTAGAGTTCTATTCGGCTGTCACTTTACTGGTAGAGCACGTGATCAACGTCGAAGCCGCAGCCGCGTTTAACGAACAAACGCGGAAAGAAGACATCCATAATTATCTAAATGCCCGAGCAGGGGAAAAAGGGATGACAAAGAGGAGAAGGAGGAGGAGGAGGTGGAGAGGGCGAGCGAGCGAGCAGGATGACATTGAATAGCGAGGGCATCGACGACAAGGCCGGCGTCTGGTCGCGGAGCAACAACGGCTCGAGGTATGGCGGCGCTAACAAAGGCGACATAAGTTACGTAAAGTGGTTCTGTACGCCCCCGCGCGACTGGCTATTCTTTACAGACTAGCGTACACACCGGAAGGCGGCTACGTAGCCGTTGAAGGACGCACACGTGAGCAGCGTCGACGTCGAGACGCTTCCTTGTCCTCCTCTTCGTCGTCCTCTTCGTCGTCCTCGCCGTCCTTTGGAGCTTGTACAGGGCGTTCCAGCTAACTCGATTACCTCGAACAACTATTAAACCGTACCCTTCACGACCATTTTAAAACAACATATTCTAGTCGAGGGACGCCGAGCTGGTTTCCGTATAGTGAGTATTCACAATTATTTCGATAATATCTCGTTAACAATTAGGCTCGGGAGGTGCGAAGGTCAATGCATTTTTACGCAGAATTTGATACTCCACATCCGTCTGTGACCTAGTGACCGATTGTGAAAATAATTCCACTAGGGCACGAGTCAAGTTACGAAAGGAGTGCAAAAGGTTAAAGAGAACTGTTTCATACTCTATCGAATCGCGAGAGATTTTTGAATATTGCGATTTCTCTGCGCGATTGGCTGAGTGATCCTGTCATGCATGATTGGTTAGTTGAATGATCTGCGTTGCGTGATTGGCTGACTGGCGGATTCAGTGTGATCGGTTGAGTGACGTGGTTGCTGCGCGGTCCTTTGTTCTGTTCCTGCATCTTCAGTGCATAAGCGTCTTAGGTTATTGTAAGAAATTTTCTGCATACTATAATTTCATAATTAACCCTTTGCACTCGAAGTTATTTTAACTCCAAAACGAAACATTTCTTCCGACCTAGAATATTTCCCTTCTATATATATATATTTTTCATGTTATACTGAAGTGTGCAGTAATTCATTAAATACAAACAAATCTAATAATGTAAAACATATTTTGATACAGCAATTTTTAGTGACGCCTTACAGTCGCCATACGAAGTGCTAAAATCTGTATGAAAATAGACGAGCCTAACCCAGACCGTGAAATCTCCGAATCGCCCGTAAAAAGAACAATTACGAAAAGTGGCGATCAAAGCCAATTGAATTGAACGTTTCAAAAATGTTCGTAAAGTGTACATGGTCCAGTAGTGTCCGCGTGAGTTAGCTGGAACACCCTGTAGAAGCCGGCGCACAGGTGAAGCGCTCTGACAATACAGTCACGGATGGAGCCGAGTAATCCGTGTATATGTATGTTCGGTATATATACAGGGTGTAACGCCGGTAACGAATGTTATTGATGTCCGGCACGATAGTACAGGATGGCACGCCCTTATTGTCATTTTATACGATACCTGCTTCCATTTTCGGTCACAAATATCGGATAACGGCGCAGCTCTGTCGTACAGGACGTCCCTTTTTTCGGTGCCGTCGTACACGACGACGGCTATTGGCTTCGTACGGCAAATTGGACAACGACGGATCGTTCTCCCGTAGGAAAATCTGCTCCCGCGTCGACTGGTAACGTCACCCGCACACCCCTCCGACCCGATACCTGCTTCTTGCCCATCGTTTACCATCTTTTTTCCTGCCCGATTTTTTGCGATTGTTTTACTCTGCGATTTTTGCTCTGCCCCTGGTGCCCCGCGATAGTCCGTCGTCGTTGGTCGCAAACGAATTTCAGACTGCGGCCCCGAACATTGTTTCCGGGTCGCCTAAACGCTAGAATATAGAAGTCTTAAGGGGTGATTCTCTGGAAATCAAAATTCTGGAAATCAGTGAAACGACAAAGTTAAAAAGTTCTAGATATTTTAAATTGGTGTGCGGGACAACTCAATAACTAATTGACTAATCCTGTTCAACCCTTATACATTTTTCTAGGGATTATACTACAGATTTTGACTTCATTTTTCATGTATAATAATTTTTCTATTCCCGTAAATCTTTCCATTGTGAAAGATTAACACTAAACTGAGCCTTAAAAGGAACTGATACATGTTGTCTTATAGAAATGACGAGATTGAATTTATTTGGATTTTGTGGATCATTTCTAATTTCAGTAATTGTAAAATAAAAAATCTGGAACCGGTCATTTAGTGTTAATTTTTGCTTTGAATGCGCAAAACTTGTCTAATTTTTGTATTAATAATGAGAAAATCAAGTTTCCATCAGTTTACATTTTCATCACGAATTTGCTTCTGAAAACGTGAGGCCATTGAAAATTTATTCGTTCGGATTTCTGAACGAGGTATGCAAGCACTATTTATAAAGTCGCATGTATTTTAATTGTGAAAAGGGAGCTCGATTTGTTCGGCCCATGCAGAACCGGTGGCAGTGAAAGCGTATAATTTCTTTGGACAGGCGTTAAAAAAAAACATGTTACTGTACTTTTCGCTTCTCGTTCTCAATAATGGCGCACTTTTCATCGGCCGACGTTTTTCATATCCATTCGACAATCAATCCGAACGGGTCGCCGAATGGCCAACCACTTCCTTTGCACGCTTGAAAGTAATATGCTTTATGAATTGTTTTCCATCAATTTGTCCTCTTCAAAGGAAAATTGTTTTCTGCAAAGGGTTGCCGTTGAAAGAGCTAAAGCGAAACCTGCTTTCTACTGATTGCACACGAGTATTGCATTTTACACATGATATTCTTCTGTTGTGCATCGTCGTCGGCTCTTAAAACGGCTCTCAAAGCGCAGCATAGAACGTTCAACTAGGTGAAAAGGCAAGGAAAACGATTTCCTAAAAATATACGTACAGTCTTGAAATGGGGTCCTTAAAAAATTGAAAAATATCATTCGTGAACATGACAGTTACTTTATTTTGAAGATGTTAGTACTGATGAAGAGAGTGAGGAATTTCTATTTAATTCTTATTATATAGAGTAGTCTAACAACACTGATTGAAAAATATATTCTTTTTAATTATACCATACATGTACAATATATGCACTATATATGTACCATATATGTTCTATTATACTATATATATACTATACTATACTATACTATATATAGTATTTTCTGTTTATTATTTATGCTTCACATTGGTTTCAAATTTATCGTTAAACATGACAATTATTTCAGTTAGAGCATAGAACTTTTAATGAAAGTAAGGAATTTTTATTTAATTTTCATTATATGAAACAGTCTACATATTTCCTATTATATATAGTATGTTCTGTTATTTATTATTTTTTAATGCTTGTATTACATGCTACCTGTGCAGTATTATATTTCTTTTTCCCTTGCTATCTAATTTCAGGTATCTATTTCCACTGTTTTATTTACCAGCATTTTATAGTAATTTCTACAATGTTAATTAAAGACGTTAATAGCCATAAAGACTTCTAATGAAAATTCATTTCGTTGAACGTGTCCAATTCGATATTGCGAGGGGTTATTATTTTTTAAGCTGCGAGATCTTTTTTCGAAAATGTATCGAGCCTCTCCATCCTCTACTTTCCAAGGCGTTAAAATAGTGGACGTAATGGCGTGTCCTGTGTAAATGCGTTATCATGTTCTCGTTTGATTTTAATTACCATGTTCTAACGTAGTTTCGGAAGAAGAAGCCAGGGTCAACCGGTATCTGGAACGTCGTTAGATAATGTTTTCGGGGTCTGCTTCAGCCATGCCGGGTTCCTGAGGAGGCGGCTTAAAAGGCGGGTGAATAATCCGTTTTCGCAGTCTAACGCATTTACTCGATCCGCGGTTATGTTCACTCTCCTTCCGAGATTACTCGGGATAAGGAATTCGCGCGAAACAGGAGATTCTTAGGCGCAATTGTCCCCCATTGCGTCGCGAACGCCTTAACCCTGCAAAGACTAACGCCTCGAGACTCAGCATTATAATCTGCGTATGAAATCACTGCTTCACGATTATGAAGCTGGTCTAAGCCAACATTCCGAACACATTGATCCATTTGATCTGTCGTTATGCAAAATAAAACTCTTCTGCGTCAATTTCAAGGAGCAGTAGTCAAGACAAACATTGTTCCTTTATTTAATAATTATAGTAAGTTGCAAATAAATTTTTCTACTATTCCATTTTTTACTATTAATTTTTTTACTATTTTAAATTCATATTTTTACTGTTTTACTATTTCGCATAGTATTAGGGAAACAGTTTTTTAAATCAGACACAGAAGTCTAAATGCCTCGAAGAATACATGATTTAGTTCGCTTCCATAATTACCGGTATACTGTGTTTCGGAGATTAATATTTATTAGTTACTAGACAATGGGTATTAGAATAAATAATGTGACTTTGCCCGAAATGTGTATTGCGATTTGAGGATTCTAAAAATATATTTTTACATTACATATAAGGAATACGCTTTGTACAATTTATGTTTAACGGAATATGCATGAATATATTGCACATATTGTTTTCACGTGCCGTGCTTAGGTAGAATATCTACCTATTAAATCCATTTCGTTTATCAGTAAATTCTTGTATCATAAACGATGACTTGTAACAATGGAGTATTGATAATAATATGTAGTCATTGCTAATTATAAGTTTAATATGAAATCATGTTTTTGTAATATCGAATTTGTAATTGAGCATTATACATGGTGGTTTGTGTTTGGAATTTAAATAGCCCAGTTTGATTATTCCAACTAACAGAGTTCATACTAAATAGTGAATCGTATAATTAAGTGAGCACTTAATTACAATATACTTAAAAAGCTTTAATAACGTACAATATAATAATGTAGTATGATATGGTCGCAGAACATAGTGTAGTCCATAGTACATAGTATACATAATATAGTATGCATCGTATAGTATAGCATATGTGGACTATACATAATATAGTATAATATATAATATAGCCAAAAATTCCAAAAATTAAGAAAACCATTGCCGAATTAGATCGGAAATAATCCTAATATTTATTATTACCGAAAACGATGACATTTATTAGCAAATTTACAATGAACCATGTACAAACAACACATAAGTAACAGTACACGATAATCAATATAAGTAGCACAATAATTTAGATAGGTAAATGCCACCAACTCGCATCACAATTAGAAAAACATGCTAGTAATATAATGGTAACATGAAATACATAATAATGACGGAACTATTGAAAAAGATTTTCATCACAGTTTGTAGCCGAGTCAAACGTGTTAAAACAATTCAGATCAATCCGAAAGCAGACACCGTATCAAGAAACCTCGGCATTTTTTCCCAGGACCCTAAAACGGCGTAATCGCGTCTGGAATAACCCCCATTTTGCAAGTTTAACCCCGACTTCAAATACTCGATAAAGAAGAAAATATCCCCGCGAAGCCCGCCATTGCACGGGCCCCTCCGTAAAATTCATAAAAGAAATTTCAAGCGGTGTCCCTGGCCGCAAAACGGTCGTCGCGAGAACGGCTGAGAGAGTCGGTGAGAAATAATAAGTCTCGAAAGAGCAACCAGACTAACGTCCGCCAATTATCATCTAGCCAGCGCTACGTTCGCATAAACGTCCCCGAGTACAGTCGGCTTCTGAAAAACTGAGCAGGCACATATACCTACTGTGAAACCATGAGAAAAATAACTAGCTTCCTTTTTTTTCTATTAGAATCAATGGAATTCAATTTTCTTTCGTACGAAAAATTATTTTCGACAATTTTATCTTGCTTCGAGGGGTGCAACTGAGAATTTTCTTTCAATATGTTCTTTTTCACAAAATTTGGTCATACGTATTCTTTTAAAATGTAACTTTATGTTTTCACTACAACTATCTTATCCACACATTTTCTCTCTCTCTCTGTCTCTCTCTCTCTCTCTGTATAATTAATAGCAAGGACGTTACGCTAGTCAATTTAGCGGGGTTAACTATTAGGGGTATCCATAAGTAATCAATTATTTGCAAAGAATTTGTTTTGCCTTTAGTTCTGTACCGATCGTTGAAGAGCAAACACGTATTTTTTTACAGTTTTCGGTAAAGCAGCCTGTGTTCAAAATATTCTAAAGAGTATAATTTTTTTTACAACCCTGTAATAACATGGCGGCGTCCGTACCTTCCGATTATCATATTCGTCATTGCATACTGTTTCATTTTCGTGATGGATTTAATGCAACGGTAACAACAAAGAAAATGTGCGATGTTTATGGAGATGTATTGAGGGTCAACAAGTGTACTCACCGGATATTGTTCCCTCTGATCTTTTCAGATCTCTGGAGCATTATTTAAGAAATAAAACATTCACTTCTGTAGAAGTTGTAAGGAGACACCTTGAGTCATCACACCTTTGCTTCACTAAACCTGGATTTCTATAAGAGGGGGATTGAAAATTTGAAGGAAAGATGGCAAACTGTTCTTCATAATGATGGAGATTATATAATAAATTAAGAAATAAATACCTGAATTTACTACAAAGTTTCTTTTAGATTTCAAAATAATTGATTACTTATGGGTCCCCCTAATATATCGCCAAACGTTCAAGAAAATGGGCGTTTCGTTCCGAGATGCGGCGCGGTTCTTTTTCGCGATAGTCAGTCACCCTTATTCTCGGTTTAAGAATTAAATTAGCCGATACGAAGGACGACACTCGACGAGGAAGGGTGGCGTGGGCGTCAAGAGGAGGAGGAAGGGAAAGAAGTGATCCCCCGATGTCTACTGGAGTCACGAACGAAGAAGAACCTCTCGAGAGTGTCATGAGGGCCGCGATACCGTCCCTCGCCGTCGACCATCTATTTTCCCTTTCTCTTGCTCCCATTCTCTCTCTCTCTCTCTCTCTCTGGCAGGGTCTAGCTCCCTGGTGGATCGTACGGGTGGTAGGCAGGCAAAGCAGAAACCAGGATATTGAAATTTCTCGTGGAAGAAAGTATTTTTCTTGTTCAATTTCTCCCGTGGCCGGCCGCGTACCTCTTCTGCCCTAGTTCGGACCCCGGTCGGATTCCCAGTTGTCCACGAGCCGCCGCGGCTTTTCTTCCAGGTTAAAAGTCGTTAAGGAGTCGTAGCTTTAACGTGTCGTCGACGATAACATTGGGGACGGTCTCGTTTTACAGTAGTGTCTCCTTAACTGTCGTATCGTCGGGTCTGCCGAGCGACATTTCTAGTAGACGTGCTACATTCTCTGTAGTGTGCCGAACGTAGAGAAGGATAGCAATTGAAAAGAAAGAGGGACTTAGGTTCGACGCTTCGACTCTCTGCTTCACTTTAATCGCTTATAATTATAATCGTAGTAATAATTATAATCGTAATTATATAGTGTTTGGTGTCATTTTAATTAGAAAAACGAGACGAACATGGTGGTAAAAGTTTCGTAAAGAAAGATTTTTTGCTTTGCTGGCATTAGTGTGAGTCTCACCGATACCTGACCCTTTGCTGGCTCAGTTGTCGAGAGTGTTTACCGCTTCACTAGTTCCAAGGGTGATCTCCACAGTAGTGGGGATACAATTTTCACAGTTACGGTAGAGACCTTCGCGACAGTTACGGAGATAATACTGTTAATACTGTTTCAATAATATTTTTTATTTAATTGTCCCTTCAAGAGTGCCCATATTATTCGATTGGATTTAAATCTGGGCTTTGTGTTGGTCAGTTTAGAATTTTAGGTAGTTGAGAATTTAATGATTCTTAAACTAACGACCTAATACAATTAAGTTGACACTAACCGTGCTGGAAACAAACTGTGGCTGATATACGTAGTTTTATAGAAATTATTTAAATATTTGGAGAAATTTGAAGAAATTTATTTAATAATTTGGAAGTATCTTTACAATTTCAATAAACTGGCCGGATTTGGATATTTGACCGGATGTGGTACAGTATTAAAGTATCCTTTTGCGTTTTAACCATTCCTCCATAAACTCTTCAGTATTTTTGTATGATTTTCGCAGCCCCGTTGGAAACGCGTTGTGCTCAATCAATGATTATAATAATTGATTATTAAAACATTTGTTGGAAGGCGAAATTGCCGTGGCGCTTCTTTGAAAATAATTAAAACGCAGACAGACGTTCTCTACGTGGAAATGTAATCGATTCCTTTCGTACTCGACTGGAGGGAACAGTTTCAGTTGAATTTAATGAAATTCGTTGGAAAAGGTGATTCGAAAACATTGTTTTACGTTTAATTTTAATTTTAATTCTCCTCTGGTAAACTGCGATTTAATTTTCCATTCAGCGGGGCAGCCTGATCGTTAAAATGAAAAGCGTACCTATTTCCGGTAAAAATAAAAACCGTCGTGCCTTGTGCTTGCGTTGCACCCCACCGTAATAAGAACCGATTTGCTCCATATTATACCCCACGTTCGCCCGTAGCAGTGAAAGTTCACCTAATAACGAGGAACTTACTCTTCCGCGTGATACTAGATTAACAACGTTAGACTATGCGTGCGTGAAGCGTTCTGCTCTGCAACTTTCACCCCCGTGTGCGAGGAAAATTTAGGACACGGTTTACAGCTCGCCCTCTGCTGCAATATCGTGCCAATATCTATTTGAAAAAGGTATCGCGAGAAAACTATGCGTTCGCGAAATATACATTTTAACGCGAACAATTATTCGACTGTTTTGCTAGGTTTATTTATTCGACTCTGGAGAAATTGTAATTCTCATTATCTGCGAAGTTAAAACAAGCGGAAGGGATTCGTAATTTGCAATATGTAATCACTGAGGCAGCCGATCTTACTGTTTGCACATTTTTCATTCATTCATCTTGCTAATTTTCGCGGAATGATCGAGCATACAGTATTTGTAATTTTATTCGTTAATTTATTATATTATTAAATGGAACCTTTAATCGTGGCCGAATCAATTTTAATTATGCGTGCTTGCTTCCGCGAAACTCTTCATAAAGAAATTTATTTGTATTTTACCTTTCGACGAGTCCACGGCAACCAAAACTGAACCCATTCGAATCTGTACGTAACAATTTTCTTTTACACATTTTTCAATCGACTTCTTTCAGATTCAGATGCTTTAGCTAATGATTGCAAACGACTAAAAGTAGAATTCGGAGCGTTTGTAACTCTGGGTCAAACTTGACCCAACTCCCTGCGTTCGAGGGTTAATTCTGTTCAACGTAATTCCGAACGATCAACGTGCTTCGAACAGCCATAACTTCGTTAATTTTAGGAATTCAGGTGTGGAATTTTATACATGTATTTCTGAGTTTATGTCCTTTAAGAAACATAATCCTTTTACAAAATGGAAAAATCGATTTTACCAAACGTTCACACTAGGTTAAGTTCTGTAACGTTGATCTCGAGGAAGTGGGTTCGAAACTATGAAAAAGCAGATTGTAACGCGAGGATCTCGATGAACCTAGCTATGGTTGCGGCGAAGTCGCCGAAAGCGTTCGCGGTTTGAGTTAACAAACAGTCGATTCCTGGTACAGAGAGAGAGAAAGAAAGAGAGAGAGAGAAAGAAAGAAGGAGAAAGAGATATCAGACTGTTTCCCGTTGAAATGCTCGCGAAGACGATTACTTAAAGAAAGTGAATACTTTTATTGGCTCGTTCCTCGAGCGTTTCCTTCGTCCGGACGTCTCCATCGCAAATGCTTTCGACTAAAGTACCATTAAGCGGGAGTTTCATTGAACTCCGGGTACCATCGCGATCTCGAAAACACAAGGAACGACGGAGACAACGGGGAAAGAAGAAAATTCGTAGTCCGGCAGGACAAACACACGCAAGACGGAACGGGATGGCCGAACGTAAGCGAACTATGCGGATCGAACGCTACCAATGAGCCGTCATGTTGTTTCTGGTCCGGTAATAAGAGAAGTCCCTCCCCCTTCGGCCGCAAATAGACTAGAAAACTCTAATGAAGACGTGCCAAGAGTTTATCTTGGAGGCTGGTACAGCGACGATTGTTCGATCCCTCAGGGACGATGATTTCACGTTTCTGTCCTCTTTCTTTCTTCCCGCCACCAGGATCTGTTTCGTCCTCCTCTAAGGACCTTTCTTCCCCCGACCCGTCGAATCTTCTATCTTAAATTGATTTACTTCCGATTCATGCCAAACCCTCCAACCTCCATCCTTATAGTGTTTGTCGGACGTTTGAAAACTCAAGCGGTTTCGTGGGATTTTCAGGACAAAGATTTATAAATGGCACCATTTGCGACCATTGCACCTATAACCTTCGAAAACATGTTTACTATGCCTAGGGTCTGCAATTTATAATGTTCAAAATGTCATTTATCGTTTTCATCGCATTTCTATAACCTTCCAAGAATTTTTACCATTTTTACCATTTTTACCATTTTTACCATTTTTACCATTTTCACTACGGCAAATGTTTGCCACTATACTGTCCAAAATGGCACCAATCTTCACCACTGTGTTTCTACAACCTCCAAAAAATGTTCACCATTTGTCAAATATGTGTTAGATAAAATAGATACTGTTCCTTATCAACAGAAGAGAAGAAGCGTTGTACAAACATTCGCTTAATAATCTATCACTGCATATGTCCTACTTAACGTTCTACTACCGAAAGTGTAAATAAAGTTAGCTTTTAAAAGAAACATATTAACTTTCATTTTCTGTTCTTTGTCTGTTCATTGAAGTTTATTAAGAAAATTACCGTGACGGGTGATGCCGTTCGACAGGTAGAAGTGTATATGTTTGATTACTCGGTAACAAATAGAATCGATAGAACCGCGAATCGAATGAACAACAAAGCTGAACTTTCGTGGAAACATTAGCCACGCACGCACCGAATCGCAGATGATCTACCCTGATGAGCGTTGAAGCGGCTGCAAATCATACGGCTCGGCGAAAGGCAACAAAAAGACTGAAATTTCGTTCCATTGTTTCCGATACGTCGCGAATCGAATACAGAATTAGTGTCCACAATTACCCGCGCGAAATGTCGTGCAATTTATGGCAGGCATGAATCGAATCGCTCGCATTTATAACATATGGAAATCAGCGAGCTTTTAGACCGGCACGGATCTGCGAAATACAATCGTATATCAATGGGCCACATTTGTCGCGAAAACAGTAGCTTAAACGGAGCCGGCGCGCCGCGTAGGCTGATGTATTCCTGACAAATTATCTTCTGATTTTGACCGGCGAATAATCGCGCGAAATCCCTTCTCCCATCGGATAAGGCACGCTAATAAATAACTAGTTGTGGAGGGAATTGAAACGCGTTTCGTTCGCGAACAGCGGGGAATCATTTGATTCGACGAATTATACGGTACACTGTTTTTGAAATTGGAAACGGCGTAATAAATGTGCCACATTTTTGCTCTCCCTAGTTCGCGAATCAAGGGTCATTCGGGACAGCCTATTCTACAATGGATCCCTGATTATAGTAATAGAGCAATCTTTGAACCCTCAGATGCCGGACCATTTTCGTAACTGGTCAATTTTTTTCAAACAGATTTTTCTAGACTCTTTCTGGACAGCGTTTCTATTGCTCCGAACGGAACAGCTGCCAATCCCAATTATTTACTAGAAATTGAGCAGTAAAATGGCGATTTTGATCGATTTTTGTCGAAGGGTCAACCTTACGATAGGGTTTATATAAAAAATTTTATTTCGTGAAACACAAAGTGAATGTGCTGCCAGATAGAGTAAATAAATCTTAGTGTATACACAGTAGCATTAATTTAATTTTGGAAACTGTAACAAAAATATAATAAATGTTGCTATCTTCAATGACTCGAAAGACGTCTTTGAAACGATTAATTTGAAATTATTAAAATATAAATATGTAAAACTATTGAATTATAAACAGCACGATTTATGGAATGAGTTGATATCGGTATAGTTAGAAGATATTTTAACAATTATTTCAGTTATAGGCCAGAATTAATTTCCTTATAGTCAATAATCCTGCAATCGTGGATGGGTCTATTTTGGTCCAGATTCTCAAAAGCTTCAACCAATGGCGATTGGTTTAAGCCGGCCATTTATTAGGTATCAGCTAATTAGGCGATTTATGTGTCTCGGGCTGAATTCAGCATGTTCGAATGATTTTGTAATGGAAATTCATGTAAAATACTGATTAATCGCATGGAATACATACGTCATCGACGAATAGCATCATATTTTGTATTTTGTAGTGAAGATACGTGTGTGTACAAATGTGCTCCGAAATATTAAATATTTCTGTAGTATTGAATTTCGAATGTAAAAACATTTTCTCTTCAACAAAACACGTCGGAACAAGGAATCCTCGAATTATTATAATATGTATACATATTGATGTATGGATAACACTTTCGCTGTATTTGGTGAGACGACATATGTAAATACACTCTTCGTTGTTTATTTGTACGCAGATCATACTTCGATAAAATAAATCGTTTGAAATGTGTAATAAATAAACCATTATATTTCGATAATATCTCGTTGACTATTAGATTCAGGACATATGAAGGTCAAGACATTTGTACGCAAAATTTAATACATCGATTCACTAAAGGTAGATCGTTTCATTAAAAAAAAACATCTCTCGAAACATAGTTTTGTATGTGTATAAACATTAAGTAGTTGCTCATGCAATGTCCGATTCGTAACAGTAACTTTGGACAAACATAACTTTTCTGTAAATAAAACTTACTGATTAAAGTAAGCATCACTGTAATCGTCATATTCTGTAAAAAAATATATATTTTGTAAAATAACTAACACTACGTTTATTCACTAGCACATTTCGACTAAACATTGAAAGAGTAAGTACATTTTCTTTTAATTTCTATTCTGTGTAATTGACTCAAATAATTTTTATTTCACGCGAAGAGCCACGATCTTTTCACGACGTTTACTAATGCAACACGTGTTCAGTAAATAATTTTTGAAAACTAGATTTTGTGGGGTACATTGTGCTCTCGAAGAGAAGTAATAAAAAATGATAAAAGATTTATTCTCTTGATCTGTGAAAAAATGCCCATTAAAAAGAAAAAAAAAAAGGAAAATCATGTAGATCATGGGAAATTCGAGGCGAAATGGAAATAGGACGAAATTGTTCTCACCGAGAGCTGTCCGCACGTAACATTTCGTCCGGGTGGACGGCTCGAAAATTGTAGGCGTCATTATCTATTCAGGCGCATCAGGTCAGCTTGAGATATTGAACTGCACTATCCTATTTAAATATTCATGAACGTCTTTGTAATCGACGTAATACGGGTCTAGCGTAATCTCACGTGTCAGAAAGTAAATAGGCATGCATTTTCAACCGGTGATTTGGCGACCGATAAAACGTCTGCATATTAATTTTGCTAAACCGTTGATTACTCGCACCGTCAGGAAAATGCTAACCACCTTGTGAACCGATTGTCATATGGAACCCAATCGAATTAAAATGAAAAGAATATAACATAGAACAGATAATCAAAAATCTAGTTGCAAAACCGGGTAAGTTTAGATTTTAAACATTATGCAATTCTTGCACCAAACAATCAAAAATATACATAAAAATATACAAAATTGTCTATCTACTTTAATCTACTTTAATCAGCAGAATATTACTAAGAATGTACTATGTATCTTATGCTATATTATATATAAGCATAATATATATTACATAGTAGAAAAATAAGTAAAGTGAATTCTCGATATTTGTCAGTAGCACGGGTCTTGATGTCATTTATCCTCCGTCGTTCATTACACAAGTAAATATCATCGGAATGATATCATATTTGGTATCATTTTCATTAGAAAAATGCCACGAATATGTCGGTGAAAGACCCATAAAAAAATAATGAAAAATAAAGAAGTTTTGTTTTTGGATTAGTAGTGGACTCACACCGATAGACCCGTATTATGTTACACTCCTCTGCGACCGAGGTCTCTCGAGCTTCTTGGTCCCTGACGGGGTATACTCCGCGGTAGTGGGGATAATACCGCGACGTTTATCATCCAGGCCTTGGCGACATATATAGAGAAATCACTGTATTTCTAGTGGTTCTACTATCCCCAGTCTCCCCTACGTTCACCGACATTATCCTGAAAATGCTTCTCTGTAATCACGTAACGAAGTCCTCTTCGTCCTTGGAAAAACGAGGAGAGCCTAATGCAACTGTGCAGATCGCAAGAAGCACGAGCGCCGAAATCTTTCAAAGAAACCAGCGCCTCTGGTACACCTGATTAATTACATTAATGAAAATTACGAGGGCGGAAGGAGCGCCGGAATCTTTATTTCCTTTGTCGACGCGCGGCAAAATTAAATTCGCTAGCTTTCATATTCTATATGGCGCGGAGCGGCGCCGGCTCTTGTTTCGCCGCGGGTTATTTACTGGATCGCGCTGAAATAATTAATTTGTATTCCTGGTGAAATTTGATTTGCTAATTTGACATCGGTTTTCATCGGCCGCCTTCGACGCCGACGCCGACGCCGACGACGCGACGCGACGCGACACGACGAACGGCTGCCAGGCCGAGCCGCGGCGGTCTTCGCCGAAAACCGTGGTTTCGCGAGGCGTCGTCGTCGTCGGCCGTGTCCAGGACGCAAGAACAATAGCATTATAATTATAATTGCAGCATACCGGTGACGTAAACAGCTCGGCTTTGTAGCGACGCACGCGAACTTCTTGCCATTATTAAATGAGGCGCGGGTTGCTTCCAGCTACCTAGCCAACATTATTACGGAACGCAATAATAGAACCAGTGTAGAGCAAAGGCTTTCCAATGTCGATCTAAGACAAATTAGACGAGAATGCACTCCTCCACTACGCGCGTCTACTGTTCAGACGCTATCGACGCGGTTGCTTTGCGGTGGTCCTGCCACTGCCAACACGACAGAAATCGGAAGGTTACGATTGTCGAGATAGGAAATCTTCAATCTCAGTTCGGACTAACTACGAAGCTAAGAGAGTGTTCTAATTTGAAACCTTCAAAAAATCAATTTCTTCGTATTCCATTTACGCATTAGTTGTAAGTGAAAGTTCTATCGTTTTTCTATATTCAAACTCATTTCTTTAATATTATGTTTATTTTCCTTCACTAGATAGGACCTTCCGCCAACGCTCCGGAAGCTTACTGATTCCTCTAGAACACGAATTGAGGGGAAAAAGTTACTAGACTAGGGGTACGTCTCCTGGACGACACAAGACGCTGGCAAGACCCGTGCTGTTGACATATATCGAGAATTCACTGTAGTTAGCAGGCACCGTCGAGTGAAAGAGATATTGGTCTTGCTTGTGTGACTCGAAAATAATGGTTCAGCTTCGACATTTTCCACGGGGCGTTTCTTAACTAAATGGATTAACTGAACCCATCTGTGGAACTTGCTTATGCGCACCCGATTCGAAACGTAATTATTGCGAGCTGTAAAACACGGCATCCGCTACAGGTCCGCGCGTGCATTTACATTACAGAAATTCAGGAAAAATAATCGGTTACAACACGGGCAGATTAGTGGTAAAAGCAGTTGTTCAACAGAAATATGGAAAGCAAATAATTATGAAAAGCATTAACCCTTTGTACTCAAAGCTGTTTTACCTCCAAAACGAAACATTTCTTTTGACCTAGAATATTTCCCTTCTATATATTTTTTTATGTTATACATACGAAAACGGTGCAATTTACTCGTACAATATTGAAGTGTTTAGTAATTTATTAAGTACAAACAAATTTAATAATGTGAAAAATATTTGGAATACTGATACGGCAATTTTTAGTAGCGCTTTACAGTCGGCATTCGAGTGCTAAGGGTTAATACTAGGTTTACGGGGCACTGAATATACCTATTCTATATTACTTTAGAAAAATAAAAAAAGCGTATCTATCCAAATTTTTAGCCATTTCTTTTACAATATATACCCAAAGAAATGTTGAATAATTTCTCATTCGTGTGTCCTTACAATTTCGATAATTGTGAATTGAGAATTCTAGAACCCGTCATTTAGACGGGTCCCGTAATCCTAGTGTTAATTATAAAATTAGAATTAGAAGTTTTTAATTATTTAAAAATTATTTGTATTCCGCGAAAAATGGAGGACGCGTGTTCCATATCGGTTCATTTATTCGTTTATTACGTTCATGTACGCGCACAGCGGCCATTAATATTTCATCGGAGGTTTCTTACGAAAGAAAAGGAACAATAAATTTTGCTGGTGAAAGTTCATCTAATCGGAAATTCCACGAAATCGAGCGTTGCTCGATCAAGTCCGTTCGACAGCTACTAAAAATTTCACCAGGGCGACTTAACTTTTTTTCCCCGGTATCACTCGGCGATACTATCGATCATTCCTCATTGGTAATCCATTTTGGGAAGCTACGCGATAAGGTCGTTCGTATGCACTTTTAGATGTAGCAGACGACCGGTTGCCGGATACGGGCCGCCGCGCCGCGCCGTGTGTTTCCACATACACTTCGTAAACCGTACTTTACATATTTATTACCGACGACGCTGGCATACGTCCCACGGGACGCATTCAGGTTTAAACGGTCGCTCCTTTATACGCCTTATATTTGCCTTGGCGGTGGCGAGACGATCGATTGACGAGAGAGACACCCTGTGTGCGCAGCAAACCCGGAAACAATTATCGCGATAAACGCAAACTGTGGAAAAGAAGGATGCGGAAAAGAAATTTTTGATACCTCCGAGCGTTGGCTCTCCTGTCTCCTAATCCTTATTATCGACGAACCAATCGATTTTCAACGCGTTGAACTACTTAACTGCAAGAATGGTGTTAGAATAGGTAATATGGCGAATGGACATTGCTTTACATAAATATACGAACACCCAAGTTGAACAATATGAGATTTCAGTGATAAATGATTTATCCTAGGGAATTAATTCTAGTACTGTATTCTACATATTTATGTTTGCTATTTAACGGTAGTATTTACAGTGAATTCTCGATATATGTCGTCGAGGCCTGGATGATACACGTCGCGAAATTATCCCCACTACCGTATACCCCGTGAGGGGCCACGAAACTTGAGAGGCCTCGGACGCCGAGGTGTGTAAACATAACACGGCTCGGGTATGTCTCCTGGACGATATATGTCGTTGGCAAGACCCGTGTTGTTGACAAATATCGAGAATTCACTGTAAATACTACCGTTAAATAGCATACATAAATATACGAACACCCAAGTTGAACAATATGAGATTTCAGTGATAAATGATTTATCCTAGGGAATTAATTCTAGTACTGTATTCTACATATTTATGTTTGCTATTTAACGGTAGTATTTACAGTGAATTCTCGATATATGTCGTCGAGGCCTGGATGATACACGTCGCGAAATTATCCCCACTACCGTATACCCCGTGAGGGGCCACGAAACTTGAGAGGCCTCGGACGCCGAGGTGTGTAAACATAACACGGCTCGGGTATGTCTCCTGGACGATATATGTCGTTGGCAAGACCCGTGTTGTTGACAAATATCGAGAATTCACTGTACAAAGGAACGTTGACGATATCGTAATTCCCTTCCAATTAAATTGTAGCAATCAAATGACCGATGCTGACAGTACAGGGAGTACAATTTTGTTTGAATTATAAGCATAAAAGAATATTTGATCATTTAAAAAGTTAAAATACATGAAGGATTCATACGGAGATTTGTATAAAAATTTATTTAAAAGTATATAATTAAGTTTTGCTTTCTTACTAGTAATCTGTAATCTCCAATCCAAACTAGTAATCTGTACGTAAATAATTAAAACACAATTTGCGAAGATAAATTGGCAAAATTAATATTTGTTGTTTATTAACACTGTTTGGTCTTCAGGATTGTAACTTCTAATTTTTATATTGTTTACCCTTAGCACTCGAATGGCGACTGTAAGGCGTCACTATTAATTGCTGTATCATTATTCAAAATATTTTTTACATTATTAAATTTGTTTCTATTTAATGAATTACTAAACATTTCAGTATTGTACGAGTAAATCGCACCATTTTCGTATGCATAACATGAAAAAAAAAATACATAGAAGGGAAATATTCGAGTGCAAAGGGTTAAATTTGTATTATATAACTGTAACGGCATTTATAATTGCATTTATAATTAAACGGACGAAATATTGAAATGATTAACTGATTTACCACCTGAAAATGCGATGTATGTTTTGTGCGGGAAAACTTAATTCATTCGTAGTGAACAAATATGATTAACGTGTGCAAGAACTTGCATAATTTGTAATAATTTATGATCATTTTATGGATACGGGAGCACCGCACGCAAAATGTAAACCGGGCATATATGTATTCCATCATAACTTTAGAATGCGGAAAAACTATACACGAACCTCAT
Organism: Halictus quadricinctus; assembly: GCA_028454245.1. Lineage (NCBI taxonomy): Eukaryota > Metazoa > Arthropoda > Insecta > Hymenoptera > Halictidae > Halictus > Halictus quadricinctus. The sequence goes on from CM052127.1 coordinate 9,833,167, forward strand.
TATAAGCAACACGAAATTTACTGTCATTAATATTCGCGGATTAATCAAAAGCAAAATACTTATTAAAGAGCGATGTGGATAACAATGCACAGGTACTGGTCTACATTTCAATATTTTATTTTAATATTCATGGAGGTCCTAATTAGTAAAAGAATTTCAATAGACTTTTAATTACGTATAATTATATGTTGGTATTCGCGTTGCGATTGAAACAATAAATAAATCCATAATGTAAAAGCAAATGGACAATACAAAACTTTGACGTACATATTAAGCTCAATTTGAACAATTTATTGTTTAAGAGCTGATATTTGAATAAGAAATTCAGGTTCAAACAAGTAATAAATAATTCCTCAATTGAAATAAATATTTCTTGCATATCCTAAAATGTATTATTTCAACCAATTATTTCTAATACATCCCATCAAAAAATATTATTTCAATTAGCAATTCCGATTGGTATATGATAAATGTATATTTTCAATCACTTATTTCAATACTTATTACATGAGTGATATTAATCAGGCATCCTTTTAATCAGGCAAGAATGACAAATACTGAAGAATGAAAAATTTGTTTCGTCAACTAAGGACTTAATTAGCCCTAGTTAAAATAAAAATGCAATTAATACCTGCTGAAGGTCCCGTTTCATTATGTCTCGCACATTTGAATGTGAATGAAACGCATAAAATTCGTTTCATTTAATTCATAAAACTCGATTAACTAACCTAATTGGTGGCCAGACAGGCTGATGAAATTGAGACGCAGTGGTTAATCTGGACGCAAGAATAAAAAATGATCAAACGAATATTTAGAAAGTCCGAACAGGATTTTTATGGAGCAGGAATGCACGTGTTTGCAATTCTCGGGAAAAGTATGTATAATTAACAATGTGGCATTAAGATAAAAGTGATTGTCGCTGTCTGCGTTCACAATTAAATAAATGTGCTATTAAAAAATAATGTAAATAATTTTTATATTTAATTCTCTTAAAAATCAAGTATTATCGCTAACAAACATTTTCTCCTGAGATTCAGAAATGGTTTTGGAAAAATGGCTGCCACGTTCTTCGAGTTGTAGACATTTGTCTGAATTTTTCTGCAAATACTATTTAAATGTGATACAATAAAATGTACCTATCAATTTTTTAAAAAAGCACAATTTTATATATAAACAAAATTGTTGAAGTTCTCTCATTTTTCAACCGTTTGAAGCTACAGCATCAATAAAGAGATACAAATGTATAAATTAAATTAATTAATGTGTAAGTTAACTTTTTCGTCTGAACGAAACATAGTGACAAAAAAATGAACGTAATGTTACGTGTCTTCGAGGTTAAGTGAACCGATGATTGTAGTGAACAGACAGAGATTGGAAGCATTTCTTGGTACAGTAGCAAGCAAGTGGCAGGGCAGAATCTTAAATTACATCTTCAGACTGGAGAGCGTTACATGAACATAGTACATAGGTGCTCCTGATTAGAGCTACATAGCTTTAATTAGTCCCTAATTCGATAGTGCATGGAGCATTATCCATCATCTGTTTGCTCTCTCGACGTCTCTATGCCC
>CM052127.1:9834834-9860619 GCA_028454245.1 Halictus quadricinctus
ATCTCATAAGAGCTGTTCACCTGTTGTCCAACTATAATCGTCCGCAGAAAAAAGTGGACGCTTTCGCAGAACAACATTTGTCGCCAAACTTGTGAAGCCTCTACAATAAAATACTGTGTGAAATGTGTACATCAAACGCAAAATAGCGAAAATAACTAACCCTCGGACTCCAGGGAGTTCTAAGCCTATGCCGGAGTCATTTCTGACCCACACCAATATTTCACTAATTGTGTTGACAGTGCTCGAGCTTATCCCCACCACTATCGCTTATTACCATAGCTCAATGAACGTGAAATATCGAAGAGTATCAAGAGATTACATTCTATACTCAGAACACGCCAATCTGACGAAATCGAGCATAAAAAATTGGACACTCCATTTCAAAAAACAAGGGTGACTTTTCTACGCCTACACTTGCAAGAATATAATTTATACCATATTATGTAGTTTCTTAAACCCTACAACTTCTGTAAATAACATTTACACACTGTATGTCACGGCACGGATCCGTGGATTGGGCTTAGATCAAGATTTTACTGTAATACATCTTTACTTTGCATAAAGATTGCGACAAAGTGGAAGCTCGCGGAAACACACGAAATTTCAACGACATTCAACGTGTTAAGTAAATTGCGAGACAATAAGAAACAATTGTTACATCTCCGAATAGTCGTTCAACATTATTATCGCTGCTGGTTATTTTCCGCGTATCCGCCGCATGCCCGCGTTCCTTCGGACCGACAAAGAGTCCTGTGATATTTGTGAGAACCAACAGACTCTGTCCGGATGATCGAGCATCAAACGTGTTCACTGTGTTTATTGTGAAGGATCGCGGAAGGAAGGTTATTGCGTAGAAGGGTAGCTATAAGAATATTTCGGCCGACATAAGGCGGAACTGACGCGCTGAGGTACGCGTAGAAATTCCAGGAACATTTGCCGTCTCGCGGCTGCAGGCCGACGCAGCCTTGCGTCGCCCTTCTCGCCGGGATTCCAACTGCACCGCTTTTATTCGAAATTCATCGGATCTCGAATACTTTTCGTCGGGGCACGCCGTCGAATCCTTTGGAAATCCCGTGTGTGCAGGCGCGATTGTACCGAGGCAAGAATGTTTTTCGTTTGATCCGCCAGTGAGCCCGGAAAAATGTTCGATTTCAAGGAAATAGCGACACGCGTTCACCAAGATTCCTCCATTTTTCTGCAAATTTCCTGCGTCGCGACGGCTCCATCCTACACGTGTACCTACGTCGCGTGGCGCGCCGGTATTTTTCTGTTCCCGTGTCATTAACAATGGAACTGCCCAGGCGTATTTATTCACTTATTAATGCTTCAAAACGTTTTTTTAGCAGATACAATATTTTGTTACCGTGTAGATTAGCCGTTTCACAGTTACGCAGAATAAGATAACGTACGATTTTACTTTGAATATTATTTTTATGCATTTGCAAGACGATATTCTAAAATAATGTATTCGCGTGAAGTTATGCAATCTGTGTACGAGTCTTTTGATTTGTCCAATGTTGAACAGTAATATATTTAATTTATTGTTTAATTTAATCTAGTTTTTTGATAATAAGTGTTGGGTTCGCTATTTGTTTTCTTTTGCTACTTTAAAAGTAGCAAAATATCTCGAAAATGAAAGCACTAACGAGAACTTATTTCAAGGTCATTGAATACAGTGAATCGCTTTATAAATCATTATTTAAAAATTGATTATATCGTATGGTATGAGGAAACGAACGATTGTAATTTCAAGAACACAATTTTCCGGACTACGAGTCTCTAGATTATTCAAATAGTTAATAGTGATGTGGTAAATAATTCTCGAAGATTGAAAAGTGTTTTATGTTATGGGAAAACGAACGATTGCAACTGGTAAGGACACGAGTTTCTGGCCCATAAGTTTCCGGACCACTCATAAAGTTTATTTCAGAATCACTCTGCATAGAGCAAGCTCGCAGCTTAACACCCCTGAAGAAGTACTGGAAGCATTAAGTAAAAGCGGTACGCGGGATGTCCGCTCGTTGGACACAGTGGAGAGAACACGGTCTTCTCATTCCTCGGCCTGTTAACTTTTCAACGAACCTTGCCGCCGAGACTCAAAAGCTCTCGGTAAAGCGTGATTTACACGTCACGGAAACTTACCCCGTATTTTCCCGTTCCTCGCTCTTCCAGCACCCTTGCTTGCAATTCTTTCGTAAGAAAACTCCGCGGCGCTGCTCGTTTCCGTTTTCACACTGTGCTTCCGTTTTCTTTCCGCGGGGACGAAATGTTCGTCGTCCTCCGATTCGAGACTCGGGGAAAATTTCGCTGCGCAACACGCACCGCCATACTCGCCTTGCCGAAAACAATAGAACGCGACGACTAGCTACAGAGGCTGGTCCACCTGAAATTAACACCTTGATTTTTCCGAATAATAGTTGCAGCGGCAAAAAAATTTCAATGAAATTCGAATGGCTGTTACCGTCATCCGTCCCTCGTGTATGCATAATACTTAAATGGCTTAACACTAGTTAATACTAGTAGCTTAGTATAATTGTAGAAGTCTATGTTTGCAAAAACATAAGGTGAATACCACGCCCGTTAAAGGCTATGCTTTTAACGAAAATACTAGTTTTAAAGAATTGAAATATTGAAAATAGTAAATAAGTTTACATTTGCCTGTTTCGTTTTTACTATTACATTACTCTAAATATATTAATATATTACTTTAAGAAGCGTTATTTTGTGTAAATATTGTCGAGTTTATTGTGATAGTATTAACGCGATTAATCACAATTAATCGAACATCTATCTGATGCTTGAACAGATTATTTGTATAGTTTGTACATTGGCTAGAGTTTCTAATTTTATTTTTCGTTCGATTCTCTACCCCTCAATGGAAATCCTTTTTATCAGTAGTTGCGTTACGTCGCTATCGGGACGAACAAGTAAAAGGATCGCGAAACAAGGTTCGATAAATTTTTAACGAGAATGCATCGAGACGAAAATTGGAAGGGTCGTTTTGCATATTTATTGGCTGTGTGATTAAGGCCAAGGAAGTTTGTATTACCTATTAAAAAATCGCGGTCCCCCAGAGAAAGCGAGTTTATCGTGTAAACTTTAAATGAGAGCCAGTTGACAAATAAAGTAAAACTTCGAAGATGAAATGGTTCGACGAAACTGCAATGTATTCCATCCGAAACAAATAAATATGGGCACACATTTCGTATGTATTAAATTGCCCATTTGAAATTAGCAATTTGAACAAATTTACGATATTCGTGACGTTAGTATGCAATATTCCCTCCGTGTGTAATATAAAACTTACACTTCTAGAACTGTTACGTTTACATTATACGATTGCAATTTCTATCATTAATTTTATCGTTTACCCCGCAGAATAAAAATTTATGTTCCGCATGGAACAACAAATACATGTGACAACATATACATATAATTTAAGCAAGTTGCCATAAGCTTCATTAATTTTTCAGTAGCAACTCAAGATGTGTTACAGAATATTCAAGTATTCATTTTCATAGAAATGCAACGGACAATAATTGTACTATTTTGTAATGATTTTGAATACGTAAAATACAGTTCACAGGAGACTTACTTCATCGCCATGAGTATGAAATTTGAAGACAGTCCCTCGCTGTAAACAGTTCACGTTGATTGACGTCAAGGAAGAGCCGAGGACGAACGACGATTTCGATGTGAAAGACCAGAAAAACTACGTGTATTCTCAAGCAATAACAGCGCAAATTTGTGTTAATTTCCCAAGAACACGCGTCGCCAACCTGGCCTACAAGTCCATCATTTACGTTCCGTTGCATTCTTCTTCTTCATCCTTGATCCTTGACTGCGTTGATCTCTTCTAAGATCTCTTCACTGACGACATTCTCCTGTGTTAAAGTACAGTGATTTCCCTATATATGTCGCCATGAGCTGGATGATAAGCGTCGCGGAATTATCCCCACTACCGCGGGGCATACCCCGTGAGGGGCCACGAAGCTCGAGAGTCCTCGACCCGTGTTACTGACATATATCGAGAATTCACTGTATCTTGTCTCTAGTGTAAACAACATTGCTCCCAAACGAATCGTTATCATGAAACTATCACTAGACTGCGAATCTTAACGTTATTGTTATGTTTGTACATTTGCCGGCTGATTTAGGAGAATTGAAATTAAATAGACTGTCAATACCTAGCTTGATACTTTTAGTGAAGCACAATTCTATTAAATTTATAATAGAAATAATTTTCTAATTTCTATTAAAATTTTCAGTCGATTCAATTTCGGAACCTTGTGTCAACCATAAAAATCCGCAGTGTTATGACATACATATGAAAGGCACAGCTTCAATGTAGAAATTATCGTTTTGTTAAAGTAAATGAATAATGTAGTGTTCAAATAATTTCTTTTGTATTTTAGAAGTGTTGTTGGAGAATAAATATTCTGAAAGTGGCACATATGTTTATTTTCTAAACATTAAATTATCACTCGCTGAACACTATATTCTTAATAACTAAACATTACATTTTTACACTTTTCGATACATCCAAAAATTACACGTATCTCCTTATCTCCACAATGACTATTGAAACACTTTGGCCAATTTTCTCTGTCTTTCACTAAACAGTAACAACCACGATTGGCCCATAATACAATTACAGTAAAGTCTTGATCTAAGCCCGATCCTCGGGTCCGTGACATAGATCGTGTAGGGCTACTATTTTCTTGCGACCGCGCCGAACCTAGAAAAGGACAGCGCTTGAAAACATAGACTGCCACTATATACCATCAATTAACCCTCTGCACTCCGGAATTTTGTAAACAATTAAAATATTAAAGCACACGACATTCCAATCATTCTTCTAACAAACTCATCGTTTACAAAAGTCACAGTAGACTACACGCTTTCCTCGATATATGTCGCAAACACCTGGCTGATAAAAGTCGCAGAACTATCCCCACTATCGCGGGGCATACCCCGTGAGGGGTAAACATAATACGGGTCGGGCACGACCTGGACGATATATGTCGCTGGCAAGACCCGCTTGTTGTTGAAAGTATCGTGAAAACTCTGTACTCACTAATACACCTAATTGAGATGTGCGCACAATGTTCAAGTAACAAACAGTTCTGTTCTAACGTCTATTAGACCGGCTAACGAGCAAGCACTATTGCCAACATATTCAAACAATAATTACAGAAATCCACGATACATAATAGAACGAGCACATTCGAAGGCGTAATGGCAATCAACGTATCGGGAAGTAATTAAGTAACAACGCAGACAGCTTGAGTCTCGCCATTTCTTTTTCGCACAGCCCGCGCAGGAACGCAAATGGGCCGAGCATAAAACTAATGGAATATGACTGTCGGAGAACGAGGTCCTGTGAAAGGAACACACTCATACGCATGTTTATACACGTACCAGCACATTTTCGCAGCGAGTACAGATGCGTGTTGGATCACGCTTCTCGTTCGTTCGGCGGGACCAGTGTCCCCGTATCGCCAATTTTAAGTTATATTCGACTGCAAAATGGACGGTAAAGCGAAGAGATATGAACCATACCGCGATCATTATAGCGAAACTGCGAGCTTAAAAACTCTTCTGGTGAAATCTCGTTCTGATCAAAGTCGTATTCCCTATGACTTTACGGGAAAACACTGACGTACCGAGTTGAAAGACTCGATGCTTTTTTTCTCTCGCATAAATCGAAAGCGTAATCCCGCGAAAATATTCCCTCGAATGTTTTCAATGGAATGCGACAAATTCGGCCGGGTTTGGTTCATTATTAGTCTGCAGATTTTGTGTATTTAGATAGTAGACAGATTTCAAAAGTTTATGTATTAGATGAAAGAAATTTGTATTTTGCTCTTATATGTTGCAACAGTTGATGCAAACAATTTTTATTTCGCATAATGGTCCGAAATGATTCCTGCCTGGTAGAATTCGAGGCTCTCTAACAAACAACAGTATATATTTTTCTTACAATATTACTCAAGTGACCAATTCTTTTTCAAAATTGATGACAAAATTGAAAATTAATATTGCAATTTTCAAAATTAAATATCTCAAAAACTGTATCAAAATCTACAAGAATAGAAATTGGCTGGAATAATTAAAGTCGCGTTATACACTCGGCAAGATTGAAAAAAATATTGCACCATATTGATTATTATTAGAATTCTTTGGCGGTTGGACATGGATAGTTTTAATACACGAATCACAGGGCGAACAATAGAGTGTGTATATTTTTCGCGAGTTTCGAGGCAACAATTCGCGGGCTGAATATCCGCGACACCGTAAAACGACACCTGGCTCTCAACGCGTATACGGCTCGCGTGTCCCATTATTGTCGTGACTTCGCATGGATTCATGGTACTTGTATGACGTTCTATTATCAGTTTGTGTCACGTGTGAATTGCAACCGGTCGTCCTATAATCGCGCGAATTCTCCTGTAATAGGAAGCTTCCGCGTCGCTGCCACCCCGTTTTGTAACCGAAGAACGATCTGATGGAAGCGATCAGCTGGAAAACCTGTATTGTTGCGTCCGCAATCAATAGCGTTGTTAATCGATTGTCCCTTCCTTACTGATTTTAGCCGTGCATCTACCAGCACCGACGGATAATTAGACTGCGAACCTTAACGCGACGGAAAAATTGCTTCGATTCCCCAAAAAAAAAACACCGGCCATCTAGAAGCATCTCAATGATCTTAGCAAATTAAAAAACAATATATAGACATTCTTAAATTATTTTATCCTTTTTATTGTTTTGAATTGTACCAACTCTTTGTTGCCACAAATGTTGTAAAGTCTATCTTTTAATACTCTAATATTTTCTAATAATTTTAATAAAATTTGATTCGCCCAATGTCGATTTTAGTTTATCGAAAATGAAATAAAATTGTTTTAATTTCGGCTCGAATTTTATTTCAGAATCGACATAGACTGAAAATAATTCTTCAACAATAATATGATCGTTCGATATTCCACTGGCAAAGTTATTTTCCCATTAACCACTAGTTAATAGATCATAACTGCACAGCTCAGGTTCACAGTGACGATACGTAAAAGGAGCACGACGCGACGACCACCGTTGCTTGTAAATATTAGAGTAGGCGATCAAATAGGTCAGGCTAAACATCAACATGGATCTCGACGACTATGTTCGCGGAATAAATATTTTAGTGTTATGGTTGCAGCTTTCAGAACGGGAGGAGGAGGTCACCGCGTGAAATGTGATTTAAACTAAATCTAAACAAGAATTTTTATGATGTTACAGCGCGGCGATGAATCTATTACGAAGTGTTCCCAGTGAGTGCCATCCTAAGGCAATAAAAATCGGGAGGGAAAGTTTTTCGATTTAACGTCGTTAAAAATTCCACCGTTATAGCGGAAGTCGGCTTCGCCCTTTCCAATCTCGACCGGATATAAGTAATGACGAGAGAGGAAACGACGGCAACTTGGAGAAATCGTGATTCGTGCCACTTCCTCAGATAGACTTTCGATATTCAAGATTGTAGGAATTTCTCGATAGCTTCGTCTAATCCAGTTTCTTCGACATCCCACATCCTCAACGCCGTCAAATTCTTATATCCTATTTATTCTTAGCTGTATTTCACACTCGTTACCCAAGGTCATTCAGGGTGAGGGACCCAATTATTTTCGAAGCACAATGAATATTAAGAAATGGGTATATAAACTATATAAATAGGTATATACCTGTATACCTATTGTTCAATATTCATTATGCTTTAAAAATAATTGGGTCCCTTACCCTATTAAGAAAGAGATATTGAATTTTATATATATTTTATATATAACATATATTTTATATATATATAAAATATTTTATATATTTTATATATATTTTATATATTTGTATATATTTTATCTATTATATATTATATTTTAATGAATCTTACGAATGAGCTATTTCTATTTTTTATCTATTTTATATATTAACTGATGTTAATGAAAAAAATTCAATATCTCTTTCTTAATATTCATTACGCTTTAAAAATGAGTATAATTAATGTAGGCACAGTAATTGGTAACCCCGACAGTAATTGGGTCAAAATTATATTATTAATATTGACAGAAATCTAAATACATTTTGGAAATGTAAACGTACACGAAGTTTCAATTCTATAAAATAAAAGTAAATCTTACGAAAGATGTAATGGTTCCGGTAAATTGAAGAATTTTTTAATATAATGTAAACAGTGTCATTCTCTTTACTATATGTAAACTATAAATTCCTGTATTATCTTTATTATTTCGCTAGTCATATTTGATTATTCTGATTGTTGCATTAAATAAGAACTTTGAATAGAACGCGTATAAAATTATTTTGCTTTAGTTGGCAACACAAACTGGATATACAACAACGAAGGAGCTTATAATATTGTATAGAAAACAGCTTGAATTTTTATTCTAACAATAATTTTCTTCCAACAACAGTCTTTTTTGTAACAATAAAGGGGCTTAAAGTGGACTTACTCCACAGTGAAAAAATGCTTCGTCTAAAACATTATCAATGTACTAAATCTATAAAAAAAGAAAACAATACAATTATGAACGAGTAATATAATGTATATTAAAAACAACGAAAAGACCCGTAAGAAATACCCTTGAAAATATAAAAAAAAAAAAATTGACAAGCTCTGATACAGCTAAATAAGTCAATTGTGTCCTTGAGAAAAAGGTTCGCCGTCCGAGGGTTGACCAATGAGATTGCTGAAGAAACAATTCGTCTATATGCAAAGCACAAATCAGACAGCAGTGCAACACGAACAGAATGCCTCATCCTTCTCTATGGATCTCGCGCAAACCTTCTACAGTTTCATGAATCTTTCGGTTACATTCCCCGGGCAAGCAATTTTCCCGAAAATTTCGCTGCACAACAAACGATCGAGAGCGATGGAATATTTTCGTAAGAATCTTTCCTCGAGGTACTCGGGCGAACAGGATTGGAGATGCCGAAGGAAACCGGAAACACGAGTGTCGCTTTAAAACGAGGGAAATCCATGCATTGAGGAGTTGAGCTTTGAGAGGGAGAGAGAGAGAGAGGGAGAGAGAGAGAAAGAGATGAGAGGTCTCAGGAGTCCCCGAAACCGGCCTGGGCATCCGGTACGAAGCACTCTACGGTTTTCCAGCGGAGTGATGTTAAAGGTCCTCGCCCGATTGGATGAAAATAAAAGGTGGACACAACTGCCAATACACTTAAGTTGGCTTCGCCGCTGCTTCCTTCGAGCATCCTTCTAAATAGAGGCCGAGAAGGACGGCGAGCAAGGAGAAGACCGCCCAGCGACAGCGAGAAGAAGAAAGACGGAAAGGGGAACGGGAGGGAAACGAGAGGGTTGGAAACAATTCCGTGATAATAAGATAGCAGCCGGTTCCTGCGATGTAAACCAGTAGCTAAAAGACTCGATCCGTGGAGGTACCAGTGGGAGAGCCTGAAATGTGTTTTATGGAACGAACGGGGAAGATACCCCCTACCCTCTACTCGATTTTCGTCTGTATTTTGACCTGTCTTTTTCTCGTTTACGCCGCACGAACTTGAACCATGAACTTGTGACCACTTGTGACAAATAACCGTTTGGATAAAGAAACATTTTTAACCCTTTGCACTCAATGCTATTTTAACACCAAAACGATACATTTCATCCGACCTAGAATATTTTCTTTCTATGTATTTTATTTTTATGTTATACGTACGAAAATGGTGCAATTTATTCGTACAATACTGGAATGTTTAGCAATTTATTGAATACAAACAAATTTAACAATGTAAAACATATTTTGAATAATGATACAGCAATTTTTAGTGGCCCCTTACAGACGCCATTCGAGTGCTAAGGGTTAATGTACCACGTTTTTAAGACAGACTAAAAAGTATAAAATAATTCTTTCTAGCCCCGTACAGATTCCTAACCTCATATAGATAGTTTTGAAAATTTGTGATTGTGAATTTTCAATAGCTGTGAAAATACTTGTAGGGTAACGGACCCAATTATCGTGGGGGTACCAAATACTGTGCCTATGTCAATTATACTTATCTTCAAAGCATAATATATATTTAAAAAAGAGATATTAACATTTTTTCATGTTTTTCAGTTAATGTACAGTGTGTGCTACGAGCTCTGTCCACTTGAATATCTTGGTTATTTCAAACAATACGAGAAAAAGTTACTTACAGAAGTTGTAGGGTTTAAGGAACTAAATATGGTGTAAATGATATTCTAAACTTTAACGTTACAACAAATCTCAATGGTTGGCTTAGCGTTTGTTCTTGCATTTCTCAAGCCTTATAAAGAAACAATATATAAAAAAAAATAGTTAGTCACTTTATAATGAGTCATTAATTTCAGCATTAACTCTCGGACTCCTGCGAGTTCTAGGCCTATGCCGGAGTCATTTCTGACCCACGCCGATATTTCACTACAGTTTTCCTTCGATATAAGGCAATGGCTCGAAAGAATGACAGAAGAAGGGATAGCGAGTTTCTTATTTCGAAACAAAAAGCGTCGTCTTATATCAGAATAACAATCGTTTTTAAGTGATTCTATATAGCACCGGTCACTGATGATCACTGTGGAGTTACATGATCAGTTACATGGAGTGTGATACTAATTTTTGATTTAGGAGTTTATTGTAAACGGATATAGTGTAATTACGAACAGAAAAGACGTGAATTCGAAGTTACAGTTCAACGGAAGTTTAGAAAGCGTTCATGCCTTGCAGAATAAATTTGATTCGTGTTGATATTACGCTCGCATTTGTAGATCATAAAAGCGCATTTACGACGCGCGTAAAACAACAAGCCGGTGGATTTGCAAAGGTGCGAATTGAATAAAAATCTTCAAGGACATGAAACTCGACTTCCCGGGAAATGAAAAACTGTCCTCCGTGGATGAAAAAGAAAGTAAGGACGATATATCTTAACGCACGTCCTGCCTGTAGATTTATTGCGTTCGAGGCACTCGAGAAATTAGACTGACGCCATCCTTGGGGTCGGCTTTCGAATCAGTTTGTTCAATCTTTACTTTCACATCCTCGTAAGGTTTCGTATTTTATCAGTTCGATCGATCGTAATAATTTAACAACATTTTTCAATATTCTTACACGAAGTTCCTCTGCAGACGGTAATCGACCTCTGAAAATGGCCTGGGGTTTCATCACCCCAACAAAAAATCCTTCGTATGATACTTTTCAGTCGTTGTTAGATTACAGCGTTGTTGGACGTATATTTGCAATTTACTACCGCACAAAATATTTTCTACAACAAGAGTTCAAGTGTCTGTAAAAATCACATGAAAATCGCTTTTATAGCTTTTGCTAACCCAAAAAATTCAACTAATAAAACTGGAAAGTTAATATTTATCACGGACGCTACTCTAACCCATTCGTATTCTAAAAGACCGAATAAAATTCAATATATTCGAATGAAAAAATAAAAATACAAATAAAAATAAAAACTGTCAGTCGACCGAGAATGATTTCATTTTTAACTTCTTTAAAGGTTCCAAACGTTTCGCGTTCGATCGACATTTTTGTGATAAATGCATAAAAATCCGCGTTGCAGTAATAAATAATACTTCAAGTTGGACGTAAAATTGAGCTTGTAAATCTGCTGGGAAATTGGTATCGCGTGGCAGCAAATATGTTAAACTTCCAAAAATAAAAACGGAGGATTCCATGGTCGCAGTGAAACGGAAGTACAGGAAACAGAGATGAGCCACGCTGGTAGCGGTTACTATAGTCGATCCTATATTATTCCATCTACCGCGGGGCTGCGCTGCAGTTTATTAACGGCCCTGGTTGTATTCGAGAAATTCGCGAGACACTGTTTGAAAGTGGCAGCGGCAAACGATGCAGACGAGAGGATTAGTATCGACAGGGGTAAGGTGAAACGTGGAAGGGCCAGCAAGGAAAGGGTGCATAGTGGTGGTCGTGTTAAGAGCGCGGCGGCTGCAAAGAGAGGGATGAAGCAGACGAACGGACTGACGGACGTCGGATCCTCGACAAATGGATTAAGCGCAAATTGCTAAACTCTGTTTAATTTGGCCAAATGAATTTTGTTCCGCCAGCCCTCTCTCGTTTCCCTCTTACCCGTGCCGCTCACTTTCCCTATCACTGTCTCTGTCTGTCCGCCTGTCCCTTCATCCCTTTCCCTGTCCTCTCCCCCTCTCTCTCTCTCTCTCTCTCTTTCCCCTCTCTTCCTTTTTTCCTTGCCGAACCAACCGGACTCGCACTTCACCGAATCCTTATTTTTCTGAAACTATACGCGCACCGGCCTTTTGACAAACAACTGTGCTAATTTTCTTTTGCCTGGCCAAATACATTAGGGGAATGAGTCAGCGCTGAAAGGACGACGGAAGCGGCGATTTTCTGAGCTTTTCGACTTTCAAGAGGACACTGAAATTTCAAGTGATTTTTAACTGCTTGCTCCGAGGAACGAGTTCATTTAACCTCCCGTGCGAGGGCGCCTAAATGTTTATCGTTGCAGTACAAGGTGCTAATTTTTCTGTTTTGCTTAGAGAATATTAGTTGATTTTCAATCGCTGAAAAGTTTTGTCATCGTATCGTTTTAAAATCAGTGTAAAATGGTCAAGCAGCGTAAATATTGTACATTTAACGCTAGTCGTATCGAGCTCAAACTGTGACTATAAACATTATAAGACTGAATGTATTTAGATTTCTCGCAATTTTTGTAACAATACGTGCTCGAATTTATTCAATAGTTTCTAATGGAAGCATCTTTGTAAATTCGATAATTATCAAATAAAAATGTGCAACCGGTCGTGGTGATGTTGAAGCAGCAACAACTAAATAAAAGTAGAATAAAACGTTCGATAATCTTCATTTAAAAACGATACCATTGAAAACATTTCATGGAATTTTTGCACACTGGCTCGCGCAACACATGTAAGCTGATCACGTATTTGTTTTCGAGTCTGTATGTGAACGATAAAACCGTCAAGTGTTCCAGAATGGAAACATTCGTCACCAGGATTTGGTGCATTTTCTAACAAAAATTACTAGCTGCAATTTAAAGCAATAGGCAAATTTTGTTTACAGCTTGTACTGTCAATCTCCGTCACTTTCTGTGCACTCCATTTTCAAAATAATTATTGGACCTCCAATTTGGAGGCTAGAACGTTTCGAAGGTTTTCTTTTTTTTAAAATAAAGTTACGACTGCCTGATTGCGAGGGCCGGGAATTAATTAGTACGCCTAATATCCGTTCCAGCTTCTTCAAATCATTGGAAGAAGAAAGAAATTTCTGTTTGCCTACAAATTTTTATTTGACAGTGTGCTCGTCGGTTTCAGTGCGAACTTTTTTCGGAACAGGCATCGATTGTTCTATGCGAAATTAACACTGTTACCGCCTTCTGTGATAAGTGGAGTGCTTCTGAACTAGACGTAACATCAACATCGTTATCCAAATCCTCAGCATTCAGATAAACAGAACTCTTGTTCGAAATATAATATTGTAACAGCGGAAGGCTTCAGGCTGGTGGGGAGAGAGGGAGAGGGGGGGGGGGGGGGGAGAGGGAGGGGAGGTATAGATCTTTAACAGCATATTCTAAACACAAGGCATAATCTCTACTGGCTTGATTTAGGCACGTATTCCAAGGTGGACACCTACTGATCTCCAGCAGCACAAACGAGCCGGATGAACACGGAATAACGTTGCGCGTAGTCAGATTCCGAAGTTGCCATGACAGTATGTGCGGGAATATGCGGATGATAATACAGGATCCCCGCCTTTGATGTGTTTCAATGTCTCTGGCTCGCCTCTTGTCTGTGTCCAATCACGAAATTGCATAGAATCCCCTGTTTTTGGTACTTACTGTGACGGAACACCCGTCGTTCTCAAACGATGAAATTTGCGTCTCGTAAAAAGACAACTTCTGTACGTAGACTGTACAAAGTTATACTAAACGAAAACGTTGCGAACCGTTTTTTCGTACTCGAACGAATGGACCGCGGACGTTATGCGTTCGTGGCAAAATAAATAGTTGAAGCACGAAATAGTTCAAATACCAGGACAAATGCAATAGCTATCACAATGATTACTCTCGTAATCTGTCTTTTATATCTCACGATAGAAACGGAAATTTTGCTTGCGATATCGTGAAAAATGAATTGCTCAGTTTGGAAATTGTCAAGTCTCAAATCTGGTAAAATAAAAATATTTCCTTTAAATATTATGTATGCTTTGAGACTTTTTAATATTGTCGAAATTGTCGCCGATTGTTTATTGAACTAAAATAGCGGATATTTATATCTACGAAAATTGACTTACGTTAACATTTTTCTTGCTCGGAAGCCAGCGGAGTAATCTGCAAAAAACAATGTACGATTTTAATATTTTATTTCTTTCACCAGTTAAGAGATTTCGATTTTTTTCTCAGTATGAGAAAAGGAACGTGTTACTGATAAAAATACTGGAAATGTCTTTCAATATTTGTGCAGTTTTTATCTTACGCACAGTATACTAAAAAAATAATCAAAAATAAAAATATTGCAAAAATAATCTGAAACACTGTTTCTATTTGCTCTATGTTGTATACAAAATGTATATGTAACACGTAGTACGAGAAGATAGTACGAATAATGATAGTGAGTTATATAACGTTGATGAGTTAATTGTGAAGCGTTTTCCTTGTAGAAGGATATTGAGGACGAGAAAATGTAAGAAGGACAACTGGAAATGCGCGAGACGACAAATTACCATCGGAAAAGTCGCCTAGCCTTGTCGACACCAATTATTCGTTCTTGCATCAGTCACGATCTGTTGACGCAATGCAAATCATTTGCAACGCAAGAAACATGAAACTTAATTGTCTTGATAAAAAATGTATATATCGCAAAATGAACTAGTTAATGCATTTGCTGGACATAAGATGGACACCTACAAAAAATCGAGCATAAACGTTGATAAATAAAATGATATTGTCGTAGTTCCGTTTAGAATAATCAAGTTATTATGCTTTCTCTTCCGGAATAATAACATTGTTATTATAACATTACAGGTTGATTGAAAAATTGATATATTTCATTGAATGTTCGTCCGATTAGCTTCTTAACAATACGCTGATATCGAATGAATGGGCCATACCCATTATTATCATTCTTGTTGTTAAAAGGAAATGATAACAAGCTAATTCTGGTACACTTGTGTTATTTTTCCATAAATGGGTATAATAACTTATCGTCACGATATGAACAAAAATAGAGTTCAATGGAAATTGCTTCTTTTGTTAAGTATATTGTTGACAATAAATTAAAATTAATATTTTACGAAATGGTTTTCTAGAAATCGTTTCATCGAATTTTTCCATTAGAGGTGGAATTTGTTAAATGTGTAAAATGTGTAAAACGTGTTTCTATAATACCCCTTACGTGTTCATATAACTCTAAATAATTGGAAATACTGAAGAAATAATTGTCAAAATGGCGGGCTCGAAATTTGTATATTTACAAATTATTAAGAGCGCAAGGACGCGCTTGTGAAGAATTGTTCAACAGATTCGTTTCTTTGAGCACATGTCACACTAAAAATGGCTGAAAATCTAAATAACTATAATTTTGATATTTTTGTAAACCTGGTGATCAATTATTTTTCTAATATATGCGAATTGAGCACACATTAAATGACTCATACAAGTTGTACGCTAGATGCAACGCAGTGTTTACATAAGTTGTCCTTGTACAAGTGCAACCATTAAACCATCAAGGAAAAGATTCAACAGGAATCACGAAGAGGTTATGAATGGGCTGTCGAACAAATTCCGAGTCTGTTCACGTACGTCCTTCGATACAGGACGAAACGCGTAATAAAGACAAGCGGACAATATTTTCAAGCGGAGCGGCGTAAACGATGCGTTGACCTCAGCAACAATTTCCGTGAAAACATAAAATCCTTATCGTCGCCTCGCATTAAAACGAAGACTTTGCACTCGGTTGCGTGAATCGTTTGCGTGCAAGCGGGATCGCTGGTGCTGCCGAATGACTCAGCCGGTTCCTCCGACAACTCGGAACAGTTATCGCAAAAACACGAACGACTTTCAATGCTCGCAAGTATTACGCGCCTTCTATCTCACATACGGCTCATCTTTAATTATTCGCAATTTCAGAAAGACTTCCCGAAACACTTGCGATGGAGATCTACATAATATTATCGATCACAGTTGCGTTGCTGGGACTGTACTACTACCTGACCAAGGAAGAAGAAGATCCCTTGAAGAGACACGGTTTGCCGTTCAAGAGATCGTTGCCGGTGCTGGGCAGCACTTGGCGATCCACGATGAGGCTGAAATCGTTCGCCGAAACGGTCGAAGAAGTGTACAACATGAGTCCGGAGGCGAAATACGTGGGCCTGCGTCATCGTATGACGTCGGTGGTCATGATACGCGATCCAGAGCTCGTTAAATCCATCGGGATCAAGCATTTCGATCACTTCCCTGACCATCGAACCTTCAGGAATACGGACATCGACCCGTTCTTCTCTAAAAACCTGTTGCTGCTCGAAGGAGAGAGATGGAAGGAGGTCCGATCGTTACTGTCTCCTGCGTTCACGTCCAGCAGGATGAGGACGATGTTCAAACTGATGTCCGAGTGCGCCGCGAACGTTGCTAATCATTTAGCAGCTCTGCCGGACGGGGAAAGGGTAACGGAGGTGAAGGACATCTTCACCAGGTTTGCGAACGACGTTTTCGCGAGCTGCGCCTTCGGAATTAGCATAGACTCGATGACAGACAAAGAGAACAGGTTCTACGCTCTTGGTAGGGAGGCGCTCGACCTTCACAGCGGTGGATTCCTGAAATTGTTCACGATAGTCGTCTTCCCCAGGCTAGCCAAAATTCTGGGTTTGAGGATAATTAGAAAAGAGGTCGCCGACTTCTTCGAAGAAGTGGTGTCGGCTAATATCGCGACCAGGGAGAGGACAGGTCTCGGTCGTCCGGACTTCATTCAGCTGATGATGGAGAGCAGAGGCAAGCTGGGTCCAGGACAACAGCTGACCAACCTGGACATAGCTGGCCAAGCTTTCACTTTTTATTTCGGCGGTTTCGAGACTACTTCCAGCTTGCTATGCTTCGCTGCTCACGAGCTAGCGGCGAATCCCGAGACGCAGAAGAGGCTGCACCAGGAGATTGACCAGGTTTTGAAGGACTGCGACGGCGATGTCTCTTACGAGGCTATTAACGGGATGAAGTACCTCGATGCGGTGATTAACGAGGCCCTCAGGATGTACCCGGTCATCCCCATCACCGACAGAGAGTGCAAGAAAGCCTTCGAATTGCCCCCTGCCTTGCCAGGGCTGAAGCCACTTCGAATTGATAAAGGCTCTCATGTCTGGCTACCGATCTACGGGATCCAACGCGATCCCAAGTATTTTAAAGAACCCGGCAAGTTCGATCCCAGCAGGTTCACGGACAAAGAGTCTAGTCCGATCAATTCTGATGCCTATTTGCCCTTCGGGATCGGACCTAGGATTTGCATCGGGTACAGGTTCGCGATCATGCAGAGCAGGGTTGCGTTGTTCCACATTCTCCGCAGCTGCGAACTCAAAGTTTCCTCGAGAACTTCGCTGCCCATGCAGATCGGGATTGGCGGAGCATTCCTGAAGGCCAAAAATGGATTCTGGCTGGAGATCCTGCCCAGAAATAATCCGCTCGTATTAATTGAGAGAAGTTGAATTGGAATGCCGCTGCTGCCGATGCCCCGAAGCGCGAAAAGGTAACTAAAACCGAGTTTTGCGCGAACTGTTATTAAACGTTTAAACAAACTTGAATACTTTCGTGAGTTTGTCGTTTGCTACTGCTGATTTTACGCAATTAGAATGAAAATGAGTAGGTTGTACGGTAAAAATCTGGTTGTATTACTTTGAGCTCGTTAAAATTACTAAAAAAGGTAGTAAATGTCTGCAATCAATACCAACGACTTTTATTTTGCACTGTATTTTAATTCGTTCAAGTTGTTTTTGTACTGCTCGCAACGTACTTGTAACCGTCGACGTTCCAGGAAGAGTTTTACGAGACGGAACGTAATAATTAGTAGACAAACATTGACTTTTTTTGTACCGACGTATGATATTAATGCAAACGATGCGTGATCACTTACGTGAATAATGATCATGAAACGTCACGCTACAGGCGCCAGCAGCGAATTGAATTCAACGAAATAGAGTTGAAAACATTGGGAAAGGTTTGTATGAAAAATTGAAGAAATTGTGGAAGCATTAAATCATTTAAAAATAACATCTGTGTTTGTTAATGATTATCCTCCGGAACAGAATATTCACTTAAGCAGGGAAACATTTTTTTAGAGCAAAAATGGAACCAATGCAAATTTAAATCTTTTGGAAAAAATTCAAGAAACTGCCAATTTGAAATTAGTAAATAATAAAATGCAGTTAAATTGACAACTATGAAGTAGCATATAAATTGAAGCAGGAAAAAATATTTACAAAGTAAAAATTAATATAATACGATAAAAATGATATCATCCCGTGACTTGCATATCGTAACACTGGGTTTAAAAATAAATAAATGTACACATAAACAGCGTGAACAAGCATAAAATAAAAATGGAGTAAAATTAAGTTTACACAAATCAGTTTTTGAAGCGTTGTTTCGGAAAAGTTTATGACTGTTTTTTAAAAAGTTGCACGCTACGATTTAATAATAGTAATCGATTCATTTAATCTAGTAATTCAGCAATGATATTCCGCGTAGCGAAAGTTGTTAAGGCCAGCCTGTAGGTTATGAGAAAATCCATTTTTATCATGGCTGTCGCAAGTTCTCGCGATAGAGTATTGGATTTTCTACGCCATTAAAATATGGACGTCAATCCTCAAACTTGTATCGTTAGTTCGCAATCAGTTCTCGTTTCTCGGGGTTCGTTTCAACGCGAGTAACGTCGATTAGGATGCTCGGGGGAATAATTTCGATACAGTTGTATAAATTCGTTTCAGATCGACGTGCGCAACAGAAAGTTGAAGATAAAGATTCGTCTCACGAGGAATACAAAACATGCTTAAAAAAGAAAGTAAATCATCACGACACGTGATGATAACCGGTTTCGGTCAACGACCGGTCTCAGTAATCACGAATATGTGTGTTGTTCCTCAAACAAGTTTCAACGTACACATAAGAGTTCATCCAAATATAGATACAATAAATGTATGTTTGTATGTGCAGATGGCGAAAATTGAAACGCATAATTACAGGCGCGTTAAGAAGTCGGAATGTATATTTTTTAACACTAATTAGAAGCGTTTTTATGGCACGGATACACTAAACGCAAGTTCAGAACTTTCTGCTAATAGTCGGACGTAACATTTTCATCAATTTGTTACGTAACGAAGCATTTACTATTAACTTTATCGATACGATTTCTGTGTTATTGCAGAACTTACTTAATAATTAACTTCACTTTGATCATAGATCAATGAAAGTTATTTAAATGTATATAACTTGATTTAGCGTATTAAATAGTTAAACAAATCAATTCTTTCGGTTCATGTTCATGCCGAACTGACAAAAGTCCCTCTCACAATTTACAAATTTCTATCTTCTAGGCAAATATATTTTTCTGAATGAAAGTATTTTTCAAATATAACCTTACTATTTTTCCATGTATGTAGCTCCATTTTCCAAGCCCAAATATATGGATGATGACTTGAACAATCCATAAAATCTCTAAACAAAAAACGCAGGTGCGTAGAAATTTGATAAAAATACGCAACATTTTTTCTACGATTTTTTCCATCCTCATACCGAGCTATAGTCCGACCTAGATTCTAAAATAACCTTGCATATTTGCTCCCATAATATGAAATCCTTGTAGTAGTATACAATCCTAGAATAGAAGCATTGTTAGACGGAGAAAGAAGGACAAACGAGTGAGAGTGACGCATGCTACACTGTTCTGTGTTTAATTCTATTTTTACAAAGGAATAACCATTTCCTCTATTTATACAGAGTGCCTCGTGTTTTAACGTTCCAATTGTGTAATTATATTCTGTGGATATAAATAAGAAAAAACTGTCACGCGAACATGATTTCTGTCAGGAAATTATGGCAAGAATACGGAACACACACACACACACACAGAGAGAGAGAGAGAGAGAGAGAGAGTAATGGCCTCAACCTTCTGGTTTTACTGTGTCAGAATGTAAGAATAGATCAGGAACGATTACGTTTAGTCTGTTTACGCGAACTGTATTTACTATCTGAAGTCATTAAAGATTTTGAAGGACGTTTCCGTCGATTAGTCATTTGAAGGATTTGATTGTTATCAACCTTGTATCGTCAAAGATAGTGCACGCTTCGAGATACAGTGATTTCTCGATATATGTCGCCATGGCCTGGATGATGAACGTCGCGGAATTATCCCCACAAGCGTGAGGGGCCACGAAACTCGAGAGGTCTCGGACGCCGAGGAGTGTAAACATAACATGTCTCCTGGACGATACATGACGCTGGCAAGACCCGTGTTGTTGACATGTATCGAGAATTCACTGTAATCAGTTACCTCTGGCTTATTAGGATATCTGCGTACAACTTCAGATCGTGAACGCGGCTCGCGAAAACAGACTGATCGAGATTTATTGGTGTGTTATATCCAGGAGATATAATACGCGATAAAATCAGTGATTAATCTGTTTACGCGAGTTATGTTCACTATCTAACGAAGATAGCGTAGCACTACTTAGTAGTCGTGAAAGTATCTAATTGTCCCAAAGTGTTTACCGTTCTTCACCAGATAAAAATCAGTCGAAAGTAGGATAAAATAAGAGGTAATGATTAGAATCGGAAGAATTAATTTTTCAATCATGCGATGCATCATTTTTGCCTGTACAATGCTTCGAAACGTAAATTCGTAATTTGTAATTTTCATGAATACTTCACGCGAAATTGATAATTCGATGTGGATAGACTCTCATTTAATAATTTATTGTTTCAATGCGACGTCGTGAACTGATTTGCATAGATTTTTTAGATTGATTTAATGCAAAATTGTCAACATATGTGCAAGTAATTTCGAGATCGTTTAAATGCAAAATCGTCAATTGACGTGCAAGCGACTCGAATATTTTGATCACCCGTTCTATGTTGATTATTGTATATTGTATCATTGTATTTGTAACGAGCTATAGCAATTTGGTAGGAAATATAGTGCGTTATATAAAGTGCCCAGATATTGACATTGCCAATTGAGAGATGTGTGATTACGCTCAAATTGCTGGATTGGCCGAAATGGGCACGTGGGTGGAGATGATAATTTGCGCATTATATTAGAATGGTGAGACTGCAATTTTGAGTTGTCAGTGAACTTCCATGCATAAAAATAAAAATTTATTTTTATTCTTTATTATTTGGAAAAGTTACACGACACCTAACAATAAACTATTCTAATCTTTTCATTGTTTTATAATTTCATTATTGAAACACTAATTGTGCTGCGCAAAATCGGTCCTTGATCGGCAAGCTTGTAGATGTAATAAATAATTATTGTTTTATTGTAACAGAAATAATTTGCATTTAATATTAAACCATTGAAAGAGTTTAACGCTAGAATATTCCTTTTTAATAATAACAATATTGGATTCATTCAGGTATAGTAGGACTTTGATGATAATATGTACATACATAAAGAAATATATTAAACAATTTCTCTGGAAAAAATGTCTACAATTTCAATAGTTACGTAAGTATATCGTAAAAAAGTCATTTTGACCCGTCTGGTAGTTTTAGCACTAAAAATACTCGTTCAAATTATTAAATGAAGAAATAAATGTCTACGTAGCTCCTGTGTCTTACAATTACTATGTTGCATAAGTATCCACAGTCTACAGTTAACATAACTGAAGTCGTAATAGTGTTTCCCTATAATTCTATAATTGTCCGCTTCCATAATTGCGAATTTGAAATATCTGAATGGAGCGGTCAGCTATTATAATTATTGTTTATCGGGATATTGTTTAATCGGGGTTACACGTGTCTGTTTCATTATCAGTGAAATTATTTCTCCGAATCGCAGACAGCCCTAATTGTCAATATGGTGTTATATAATACATTCATGTTGTTTCTACATTTATAATCTTATCAAAAACGAATGACGAAAGTTTAAAATTCTCAGAAAAAAATTTTGTCTCGCAAATATTTTTTGTCGGCGCAATCGGAAATTGAGTTTTTTTAAAGGTGTGACCGATTTTAGGACTCACAATTTCATTAATGTTTCTAAAAATATATTCAATGAAAGTAATGAAAACAAATTTTACTCGACCACTAAAATTATATTCTACACAACTTACAAGATGTATAACAATTATTGTAGTCTATGAAACGAAAAAACAAAATTGAGAAAACCACTTTCGACACATACGTTTACTCACGAGTTACAGGATTCGAGTGGTTCTCGATATTGTTATTCGAGAATTTATATAACCTGCGGTATTATACATGTATACATAGTATACTATCATGTACCATCTCGCGCTAGCATGTACACGATCTGTTTCATGTCAGTTACCGACGCTTGTGATACTCGATTAGAAAAATGACGAATACTGCCATATGGGCTGAATCATGCTGACAGAGTACTCCACGATAACAGTTTTCAAAATATCGATAAAGCAGATTTGTTATCACATGTCCATTTATAGGATACGAATCGCCTTTGTGCTCATTCAAAAAGATGATGGTAGCGTTAAATCGATTAGATAAACAATATCAATTAAGACATCATTTATCAGAATTTGATACGAATATTTTAATTAAATCTACTGCGCCTCAGGATCCCGTAGTATTGTTTGCTGCGAACAAACGGTGCAGGAAAGTAAATAAGCTATAATCCGGGAAATTTGGATTGCACGCGCCAGGCTTCCATGGAACTGGAATAAACTCTATTATAACTAAAATAAGTTTTCATCTGGTTTAGTTCAACTATAAATACATGACGTACTATAGTGACTTTTGCGAGATAGAAACTCGTTGTTCCCCCAAAAAGCTAATATGAAATTAGAGTAATGCAGCGGATTAACGTAAACAATTTTATTAATGTAATGATTATCGAGCTAATATATTAGGTGTGTGCAAAGATTTTAGTCTGTTTCAATTGTCCATGCACAATGGCTTCTAATTATAACGGTTATAATCTTCCTCCTTTTTGTGCAATTGTTTGTTTGCTAGCATTATGTTTAAATAGCAAGCTTCATTATCCACTGGTGGTATGCCTTATGTACCGTATAAGGGTGTCGCAAAAATGTAGTGTCCTTGAAAGGGGTGATACTTGATGTCATTTGAAGTAACTTTTTCCTTTGAGAAAGTTTCTCCAAGGTTTTTTAAGGAATTATTAAGGAAAAACACGGGCCAATGAGAACGCGGCTATAGCGGACGACTTTCGGCTCGGCCAATGGCAACGTCGCGCGTGGCGGGAACCATTGCCACGCCGGAATCCGTCCGCTATGGCCGAACTCTGATTGGTCCGCGTTTTTCATTAATAATTGCTTAACAGAGCCGCAGAGAAGATTTTCGTGAAGGAAAAAGTTGCTTCAAATGACATCTGGATCACTTGTTTCCAGGAAACAGACTATATTTTTGTAAAGAAAATTCTTTTGTAACACGTTACGGTGTACAAGTCGAGTCTGATGAAATTTTTGCATCATCCTGTAGTCTCCAGTGCAACAAACGTCCCACTTGACGAAAGAAACCGGTTGCCAATGCCTTTCTCCGTGATCGTCATGGTCGCCGTTAATCTGAACGGTATTTCTTTCGCACGGTATGCAACTCTTCCGGTCGTCGTAGCATCATGTGACGTCAGATTTTTAGTCTACCATTTAATAGCTAGAACTATTTAATGATAATCACCGAACTCTCGAACGGACGTTAATATCACAAAATTCCTGCCGTTCGATAATGTCCGGACGAAAATCATCGTGACGCTGTTTGTTCAATGAACAGTATCGTATACCGGAAAAATGGAGCGAATCAAATTTGACAACAGGCTACATGTGTAAAATACGATACGATCGCCGCGCAATAACAAAAAATGCACGTGACATTCCTGTGATATTAAATTTGATCAAAGTAATATCAAATCAGCGAAACAGCATACCGGAAATTATATGGATTTAATAACGCACGAACGCCGATGAAATCGTCGCAAAAATTTCAGTAATTCGCTTGAATTCGTCGAGCTTGAAAATACTGTTAGAGACTGTTATTATAGATTGCGGGGATTGATCTAGAAAGTAACATATTTCATTTTGAGTTCCGGTAAATACATTATAAATTTCTCACATTTACTCGATGAAACTAATTTTTCCTTTTTGAAGTAAATTATTGTCAGCGATGAATCTAAATTTTCGTCAACGAAAATAAGTGTTCCTCGTGAAACTAATCGCGAGAATCATTCAAAGAAAACAATTTTTGTCGCGGAGAGTAAATCTCGAAAAAGAGAATGCTCGCACGTAGATCGAGCATGAATTTTAATCCTACTTCAGCTGAAAGTGCTTAAAACCCATCAATACATAAATACTAGGTGATCACATAAGCATAACATATAGTGCTGTCAGAGTAGGAGAAAATTCATAAGGGACATATATGGTATGAAAAGATTTTCTCAAGGAAACGTGATAAAACACTTTACCACCGGATGTGCGATATCGATAGTAGAACAAAGTACATGTCACGGAGATTATCAGCAGTTTCCTCATTCGCGGGCATAAATAAAATCTCAATATGTCTTTGTATCTGTGAGATAGCTTCAAAAAAATTGGCATTAGATCAGCGATTGGACGAGAATCCCAAAATAATTAATGAATATTAAAAAAAGAGATATTACATTTTTTCATTAAAATCAGTTAATACGTAGTGAATATACAAAAAAATGGAAAAATTAATGAAAAAAGTTCAATATCTCTTTCTAAAGTGCCCGGTCATCGTAGATTCGCGATAAGGTAGAGTGACCACATTACCGACAAAAATGGCGAAAACTGGTTTTACGTGCGTCATCTTTTCGTCCTTATATGAGAATATTTTTCGCTGGGAAAGGGCTCATTCGAAAGAGGAAGGTTCAATCTTATTAGATTATGAGATTATGCAGATATTTGGTAATATAAGCGATAGAAGTAGGCCAAAAATTATCGATGTGCATGCCGTGGAATGAAAGCATTTGTATGCCATTGAAACTGACACAGAAAAAGTCACGAGACTATCCCGGGCCCTTAATAGGGTAATCCATTTATTTTTAAAGCCTAATGAATATTAAAAAATAGGTATACAAATAGGTATACAGGTATATATCTATTTATATAGTTTATATATCTATTTTTTTATTTATAGACTTATTCAATAACATATATTCCATTCGGTTCTATTACTTTTTGTCATATGCAAGTGACGAAATTTCTATTTTTAAAAATTAATTTTTATTAACTAGACTCGGAAGCCATATACAAAATGTCTATATTAATTGTAGGAAACACGAGTTAGATTAAAATGTATTTTTTCTTTTAATAGTTTCAGTCGATTAAACCTACTCCAACAATATTCTCAAATTCTTCCGATGCCTTTAATATTCCACATTTCACTTAGCAATATTTGCCAAAAATTTGTTAAATTGTGGTAAACGATCTTTGATCTTTGGTTTAAAAAAAAACTAATAGAAATTAAAATTCTATTTTGTCGTTTAATATATTAATCCCTCGTTAAAATGACGTCGGTAATAATTTTTTCACCGAAGAATATACCTGTCCATCGACCATAAAA
>CM052127.1:9860719-9903411 GCA_028454245.1 Halictus quadricinctus
AATACACTAACAATCGCACGCGTCCGATTACAAATCACATTAGAAATACACGCGACGGGCAATTTTCTTGCGAAGAAAACATACTCTATATAAAACCAGTCTTTGGCAAGTGTGTTTGCCATAGTGAGTGTCGCCAGATCAGGGGAGGGACTACGAATTAAGAGGAAAAAGTTACCCTTTCTCTGCCAATATCGAAGTAAACATATAAACAGGGTCGGAAACTTGGGGGATAGCGCGGTAGAGGTGAAAATTAGAGTACCGACAAGGTATCAGAAACGAAAACTACAGTGTGAGACCGCGACGGCTTATTTGTTTTCAGTAGTGCTGTTAGATAACAGATTATCAACATATTGGCTACGATTCTTCCGTGGCTCAACCTTGAACCAGTATCCATCTCTAGCAACGTTCCCGATCACGTTGAACGACAGTTTCAACGGGATCTGCGTTTTCGCGCAGGGCTTCAGATCGCAGCGAGCCAGTATATGGAAAATGATCACTTTCATCTCAGTCAACGCGAACCTGTTACCGATGCACATTCTCGGGCCCATGCCGAACGGAATGTACGCTCCCGAACTCATGATCTTCTTACCATCCTGAAGGAATCGCTCCGGATCGAACTGTTCGGGATTGTCGAAATACTTGGGATCGGTTTGGATCGCGTGGATTGGAATCCACAGGTTCATTCCCTTTTTGACAGTGAACGGTTTGCCACCGGGCAACGCTGGCGGCAGCTCGAAGTCCTTCGTGCACAGCCTGTCCATGAAGGTACCTATCGGATAGAGTCTCATCGCCTCGCTGACCACAGCGTCCAAGTACTTCATGTCCGCAATAGCTTCATAAGTCAACTGTCCCTTCGTGTCCTCCAAAACCTCATCGACCTCCGCTTGGAGCCTCGCCAGACATTCAGGATACGCTAGCAAGTGGTACAGAATCATACAGGCCTGAGACGAGACGCTGTCATAACCTCCAAAATAGAAGGAAAAGGCATTGCTGACTACTTCTATGGTGTTAAACGGTTTCTCGATTTTCGGGTTTTTTTGGATATCCAGCAGATGTTGCAGCATGTCGGGTCTGCGTATACCGTTCTCCTCTCTGTACTTCATGTTGTCCAGAATCGTCCTCTCGAAGAAGTCCTCGGTCTCTTTCGCGATCATTTTGATGCCTAACATTTTCGCGAGCGTTTTCATGTTCCTCTGCAGCATGAACTTGATGCCGATCACGAACCCGTTCAAGTTCGACGCCACGTTCCCATGCTTGTAGAGCGGATTATCGGGGTCCTCGAACGTGTCTACATTCACGCCTAACACGCAGTTGGCGATCACGTCGTTCGTGTACCTATTCATCAGGTTCTTCAGCTCCAGTTGCTTTTGCTGTTCTGCTGGCAGCTTGGCCAGATGGTCCGCGAAACGGGACCCGACCTTGTTCATCAGCTGGTACATACCCTTAATCTTGCTGGAGGTGAATATGGGCGTCAGTTGGGTCCTAGAATACTTCCATTCGCTACCGTTTTGGACGGCCATCATGTTATCGAAGAGACGGTTCATTCCCGGTTGGATGAAGGGTCGATGGTCCATGAAAGACTCCAGGTTCTTGATCGTGACAGACTTGATGAGGTCGAGGTCGCGCAGCATGATTATCGGCAGGTTGAACTCGTAGAAGCCGACATACTTTGCTTCAGGATTATGGTAGTAGGTCCTTCTCATTGTGTCGCATAATGGCTCCTGTCGCAAAAGGAACTTAGCCATATTTCCAAAAACCGGGGTCGGCGGGACATGGTCGATACCGTGTTTCTTGAAGTAGTTCAGGCCCCTGAAGGCGAAGTAGTAGACCGCCATTAAAACGGCCACCGCCGCCAGTACCACTGACAGAGGGTCCATCTTGGTGTCGTTGAAAGACTATACTTGGCTCGATGTCGCCACCACTATGACACAGTGAAAAATGAACGCTCCGAACGAATAGCCACATATGTTTCCTACTTTCGAGTAACATCTTTTATAAGGAAATGTCCCCACTCCCTTGATCTGCCGGACCGACTATGTGTGTGAAATTCAAGTACGAGTTTGATGAGTCGTATTCCTGATAAAAGATAGTGGGCTCAATTTTACAGGCTGGTCAAAAAATCGTTCGTCATCTTTGCTTGGACGGGAAATCTTGCTATCAATCTTATTTATCGAGGCAATGTCGCAATTCGATGCAACATGCATTCTAGTGTTTGCAAGTCACATAATTTCTGATAAGCAATCGATGCAACGAGTATATCGTAATTGTACTGTAGATGATATGCATTTATTGTTATGTATCTTAAAAGCGACCTGATGAAAACAGATTCCAGATAGCACCCGGACGTCCTGTGGATGTCCTATGGACGTCCGTACTGGACCATCCGTACGTCCCATGGATGTCCAAATAACGTCCGTATGTCAAAGATAGGTTCTACGAAGGTCCCAGTTAGAACGAAGGACGTCCATAAGACGTCCGTCTGGACGTATTCAGAACGTTAACAGGACGTTTATTGAACATTTAAAAACCTGTGTACGAAATGTTTTCCTAAAGTTTAAAACTATTAAACAACGTTTATATACTCTAGTATATTTAAAAAATATAAAGTATATATTTAAAAAATTTGAAACCAATATATGAAAAATATAAATTCAGTATTTAAATAACAATCAATAAAATCTTCAAATCTAAGAAGAAGTTATAACAAAAATTGGAAACTATCCATATATATGTATATACTTTTCTATGCAAAATAAGATTTTATTGTTCCTAAAATTTTCTCTACAAAAATTGAAAGAACGCATAAACATCCGCAGTAACATACTAACGTAAGGTGAACAGATACGTAAGAAAATGCTATTATTGTATTTTTCATTTTTTTTCAGTATTGCTTTCAAAATGGCACACTACAGTCTGCTTACGAATTAACACACAATATTCAATAATAAAATATTTCGTCCATGTCTCAGTTATAATATTTCATGAATATTTAATGAACATAACAAGTGATTTTAATCGTTCCGAAGAAATTGTTTCTTGTGTATTAAAATTGCTTAGTAAGATTGTACAGTTTATTAGCTATTATCAATGACCGGGTAATTGCAAATGTTACACTTAATTTTGAACGTCGCCATTTTTAGGTTATCTCTTCAATGACACCGATGAGTGATTAGACTAATACTGCGCCAGATTTTATACAAACGTTACCAACTCGAAAATATGATGAATATTATTTATACATCCTTCATTATATATCTCATACATTACTAGCGTAAGATTACTTAAACTAATAACACAATTATCTTACTTTTAATTCTGGGAAAACACAATACTACAACGTCCGTATTTAAAAATGGCGGAACAATGAAACCATTGAAGAAGGAAGCAATTCATTCTATCAAGATGTACTCGGATATCAAGTGTTTTCATGGACAGTCATTTTGAAAACTCGTGTTGGTTATCTCACGTGAAGACTGTGAACCGATTAATGAAAGCAATGACTAAGTGAATTTCTACGATACGCATCAAGTGGCAGTAAATATGGTATATCCAGTATTACTAGATATGTTAGGCAAACAACCATAACTGCATCTACATTCCACAGTTTCGCGTGCTGCCCTTCCTGGACATATTAGGCAAGCAAAGATAACAGAATTGATATTGCAAATCATTGCATCTGTACACGAAATATTGACGTAATCTTCCACTTCAACTCTTGAAACACTCGAAGCTTCATTTCACAAATAAATTGTGTGCGAGTGTATTTTTCTTTCGATCTAGTCGAGAATATTTTTATATTTAATTAACTTGCCAGGGAACGTTTATCCGCTTTTCTATCTGTAGATGAGAATAACTTGTAGAAGTATGCATAATAAGAGCTAATTTTTATAAAAGCAAATCGTATTATCAAGACTTACCGCGAAAGTCCATTCAGATTACCATTTTTCTACGCGCGATACGCACTCGCGGGGAATTTAGTGCAAAATAAGTCCCTCCTTTAAAAGGGCTCCCGTCGGAAAGAAAAATACGCGCGTTTTCATTCAACCGTAAAAGCTTCCCAGAAAGAAAATTCCCCATCTTTCGAATGGGAAATTCTACGAAAATGTGGCCAGTATTCTTCACTTCCATTAGCTTTAAAATTCCACCATATTTTTTTCTGGGAGGGTCATTTGTTGTCAGTAAGAGTTAAAACGATTGGCGAGCGAGACATTGACCTGTAACGTCAAACACGTATTTATTAATAGAAACGTAAACGTTCTCTTTCTCTCCCCCCCCCTCTCTCTCTATCTCTCTCTGTCGCTCTCACGCACCCTGTTTGCCTTTCGCAACCATAACCCGCACGCACGCAATCACGCTCGCACGCTGTCTTTTGACAACAACTCGGAAAGCCTTCCAAGTTCATTACACTCGCCTAATTTATTTGTACGTACGCTCTTCCTGGAACGAGCGGCTTCGTCATATGTTTTACTCGCTGCAGTCATTGACACCCCAGTATAGATAGTGAGACAACAAAGAATTTGCAACTCACTACAAGCCACAGTTTGACAAAAAGTAGTCTGATTATTTCTTCAGACTTAAAAATTTATTTTTGCAATGACAGATACGTTGCGCAAAATTTGCTCATTATTTACAAAATATAAGAGGATTGTTATTGCCTTATGTGAAATAAAAATTTGACAAGACGATCGTACGAAATGGAAGTCAGACAAAAATGTACTTTTTCTTGTAATAATTTTAATCATCCAATTTTTGCCACACATGCATCAAGTCCCCAGTCGAATGATCACCATGATCGCTTTTAACACTAACTTTAGAGATTGCAAAGATGCATCCATGAGGAATTATTAATAAGTTATTGAATAATAAATTTTATAGTAAGATTTATTATAGAATAGTAAATAGAGTGTTTTGTCGATATTTGTCAACAATACGGGTCTCGCCAGCGACGTATATCGTCCAGCAGATACTATTATTCTTTGATCCACGTGAACGTCGTATCCCGCGGTAGTGGAGATAGTTCTGCGACTTTTATCAGCTAGAACTTTGCGACGTAAATCGAGAAAAGACTGTAATATATTTATTGAATTCAATAAATATATTTCTTTGGGTAGATTTATATTATTAAAAAATGGCTAAAAATTTGGATAGACACATTTTCGTGCTTTTGATGGTTGCCTTTTCTCCCCTCCCCCCTCCGCAGGGGCTCTTTTTCTCTAACCGTCGAGCAGCCGGTTCGATCAACCAATACAGTGGCTCCATTCAAACGATACTTTGCTAATCTTTTTTCTTTTCTTCCGGCTGGTGAGATTAGTCCGTAGTCAATTGCGGGGCTATAGTCCCGCGGGTTATTTGGACGTCTCTCTTAAGTGGCGCAGAACGTCGCCTCAGATCCAGGATATTGCGAACGATGGGATCAACGTACGGAAACAAAGCCGGGCACTTAGCGGCAAATTAGCGATGGTTTGGGGCGCCACTGTCGCTCTTCATTACACCGACACCCTTGCTCGTCCACCGCCCGACATCCCCTATCGCCCGTGGTAACCCTCTTAACATCCTGCAGACAATGCAACCGCCTATCTTCCTGCCTACATCAACGAATTAAATCTCCGCTATGACGAAAAATTGCTCGAAACGCTCGGTAATCACTTAATTACTTCTTCGACAGCTGCCCCCTTCCCCTTCTCCACCCCTTGTTACACCGCCCCCCTGATTTCAACCTCGAGAATCGCGTTAACAACCGTCCATTGGCCAAATCTGATTTTAAACTGCCGACCAACCCTTTGCTTCCTAGTATACCGGGTGGACCACCTCAGGTTTCGGAATTGTTCCAATGGATTGTTTGAAAAATAATCGTTCGAATAACGTATTGTCTTATTTGGCCACAAGTCGTCTGAAATAATCCAGTGTTAGTTTTTATTTGAGCATCCAAATTATCCTCGTTACTAAAATTTTTTTGATCAAATCGTTATTTCAATAACTTCAAAAATACATGTTTTTCTAACACAGTGCCGGATTAAGAGCTTTAGGGGCCCTTAGCGTTGATAAGATTTTGCGGCCATCTTATACAGGACGATCACTTCTCACAATTATTGTAGGTTATGTTTGCCGCAACACGAATGTCTTTTGCGATGGATTACTTGAGGGACGAGCAATATTTTCAAAGCGAACGCAAAGCAAACTTTGATCGTGAATTTACGAAAATCACCGTATAGAAATAGAATATTTAATTTCGTTACTATAATAGCAACCTAAGACAACTATGCTTTTGTGAAAGTGACGACCCGACGATCGCCATTACATTTTACATCGATATCGTCGCGATTTATTTCCAATTTCCGATCCAGAGGGGCATGCTGCACAGACATGGCTTTCCTGTCTCGGAAATTGAAGGAAACCGAAGAATGAGGGTTCGGTGGAGGGAAGCGAAGCAAGCTCCGAAGGGTACCAGGTACCGAAAGTGGGATGAAGGCTGCGAAGGGTGGCAGAAAGTAGGAAGGCTCGTGTAACAGACTCCATTGTTAGAGCTTATTCAGAATCTGCCAATAGCCCGGGATTCAATTTGACTGGCGAACCATGAACGGCATTTAATATACAGGAGGTTGGAAAGCATCGGGGAACACCTTGGTGTTTCGGCGATCGGACGAAGACGCGGAACGCATTAATGTATGGAAGTACTTCCACGAAATTCTATATTAAACAGCTACGGTGACAGAAAAATTCAACATTTTTTTTCATATATAAAAGTATCTCTCCTTAAAAAATCAACACCTACGTCTCATTAGTTGATAGTCCGTAGTGTTCGCTGAAAAATAGATACGTTAGGGACCCGGTCTTCGTCGATTCGCGATAAGGTAGAGTGACTACATTACCGTCAAAAAATGGTTTTACGTGCCTCAAGTTTTCGTCCTTATATAAGAATATTTTGTCGCTGGTAAAGGACTCATTCGAAAGAGGAAGGTTCAATCTAGTGCGCGCTGGTCAGGAGCTGACGAGATTACGTGAATATTTGGTAATATAAGGGTTAGAATCCAAGCATTTTTATGCCATTGGATGAGTTTTCTGGATGAAACCGAAAGCAGCGCGCACTAGAAAATATCTCCAGCTACAAATTGAGCTATATTTTGTCTTGATTCTCTGCGAAATAAAGCCGAAATTTTGAAGCACGTTTATGGCGTCAGAATTCATAATATCGATAATTCAGAGCAAAAAATGTGTCTGCAGGACACCTATGGTTGACATATTAGAGAAATTCGAAAATTTTTTTATAAGTAAAATTCTTCAAAAAATCAATTTATATATCTTATTACATGATATTTAAAAGCTGAAAAATTGAGCTAAACATCTTAGACTCGAAGGAGGTGACAATTTCTGAAAAGTCAATTTCCAACATATTTGGCTCTGTTAATTCGTTTTTAATCGTTCCGTTAACGACTGAGCATGGAGAATCTGATATCAGACACGAGGTGAAGTTAAATAATCTGTCACGTCCGATCGAATCATTCTGCGTAGATTATGGACGTTTTTATGAGTCATGGTCTCCAGAGATGAATTCGCAATGATTGGAATATCTATTACAGTGAAATAATAATCTCACCGATTATACGTCTTACTATGCCAAGCCTGAAATTATTGCATCACCTGTAGATGTCTCTAATCCAAATTAATTTCTTGCACCGTTAATTTCGGTACACTGATTTCCATTTAGATTACGAAGAATGCTAGTCGACGCAGATGAATGTTGTATAATTATCTGGGAAACGTGCTGCAGATTATTGTTCGTAACAGGAAGCATGCACGGTGGGAAAAAAAAACGCGAAGATTTAGTTAGTGTTCTGAAAAGAATGGACGGTCAATATTGCTACGATATTTTTTTGTGATTATTGTTTAAATCGGATTCAACGTGCCTAAATAGATGTTACGTGATCGCGCAATCATAACGGCTCGAATACGTCTGTATTTTATGCGAAAAATTAAACGCCGTGTTGCTCAATATCCTGCGTTTTTAAGTGGAGAAGGAATATTGTATTCTGAATAATTTGTACGTGTCTATGCATTGTATCGACAATTCATGAACGCAGAACACCCGTAATGAATTCAAATCTATGCCTCAGACGCCAGAAAAACGAGCTGACCGATCGTAGGTAATTAATGAAACTGAAAACCACTCTGTGCATTCAATCTGCAATATCTCTCGCAATTCGTTCGTACATCTTCCATCGATGAAACTTCAAATAATTCTGTGAATTCTGTGACTTTCATAATTATTTCTTCTAATAGAAAAATCTTGATGAAACTATACCGTAGCGTAGAGGAAAGAATAGAAGTATAATATAGACGTGTGATTTTTCTAGAAACAAGAATTATTAGGAAATGAAAATTCACTTCTAGACCATTGCAGAACTGAATTGAACCGGTCAAAGCGAAACAACCCTCGGGGAAACACGCCCTAATAACAACTTAGAAACGCTCCATTCGCTTATTCTTCTTGTTTCTTGGCCTTCCGTTTTGTCGTTTACCGGGGCCGTATCCTTGGTATCTCTTCCTCCCTGGAATTGATTTCTTAGTCCCCTGCTAGTTGCTTACGGACACTCGTCGTCCATTTTCAATCATACTCTATTTATTTTTCTCTCTCTATTCTTGATATTTTCATTCTTCCTCTGGTTAATGGTTCCTTGCAATCACGTTACAGTTTCTGCTAAATACGATAATCGTACGGAGAATTTCCCGTATCTCGTGATATTGAAAATCTAACTAGTAATATAAATGTTATAAATTTGTAAAACAACAAGAATAATAAATCAATCCTGCCAACATGTAACAACAAATCAATTTTGTTCCATTTTTAAGAAATTGTTCAATTTTAAAGGTTCCATAGGTTTAACGCTAAACCTACCACGGCAAAAATGACCGAATTTATATTTTACTATTATCGAAACTATAAAAATACATTTGTGGTAAATAGTAGAATAAATTTCCTTAAAGACAATCTCAATAAATTTAGAGTTACCATTTTTATAAGGCAGTATTTACCAGATACTGTTAACGCTTGGTAGGTTTAGTGTTAAATTGTTCAGTTGTCTGAATAGTTTTTTAAACCGCTGCTGAGTGAGACGGCATCGCTCATCACACAAGTAAATATCATCGGAATTATGTCATATTTGGTTTCATTTTAATCAGAAAAATGCCACGAATATGTTGGTGAAAGTTTCATAAAAAAAAAATAACGAAAAATAAAGAAGATTCGTAATTGGATTAGTAGTGGTCTTCTGGTCTCACACCGGTGTCCGTTTCTCCGTGCAACATTGTATCGGAGAAGGACATTTTCTCAGTCTACTTGTCACTATCGCTTAGTGGTCATAGGTTTTTTAATGACTTGTAGACGGATATGACTCTTAGGTTTTCCTGTGTATTTTAAGTGCGACGCTCGGCGAGAACAACCGATTTCGTCTAAGAGTCAGTCACCAGAACGGCGAAACTGACTCGTAACGAGAATTCACTGTACCTCTATCGCGTTCGCGCGGGTCGGAGTGCGGTGGTGGGGGGTAGCGGATGAGCAGTCAGTTGGCCAGGCCTGCCATAGGCAATCTCGCAGCGGAACACGAGATCGCAGCTAAGCGCTAATTCGGCCGCTGAAAAGGCGAATTTGTCTTTCAGCCTGGCCCGGCGAAGTTTCCCTTTCGCGAACGGGGAGAAGTTTCGGGTGCGAATTGACGTCGGCGAATTCGAGAGTAATCTTTTAAAGATCCTGGACACACGAGTCACGGCTGGCGGCCCGGCTCGCCTCGCCTCGCCTCGGTAGGCTGTCGAAGACAGAAGAAAGGAAGAGGAGGCTGAGCTCCGGAGCTCGCTCTGCAGGCATCTGCATAACAAAACGCGCAATTAATAAAGTTCCGCGGGTGCGAGAGGGCTGCCGACAAAGGAGCATTTTGTCCTTTCACCGGGGCTCCTGCAACCTTTCAGCCTTTCCCTGTCTCGACTTCGGCCCGCGTGCGGCTCATGCCGAATCGAAAACGGAGACGGGAGGGGGGCAGCGGGGTTGAAAAGTAGGTTGGTGGGGTCGGAAGGGGTTGCAGAAACGACTCCGCTAAAGCGCCACCGGGTCCCGCGGCTAAATAAGTCAGACTTTGTAAGGAATCTTCCGGCAAAACTTCGCAATCTTTGCCACGCTCGTTCCCCGCGAAACTGCTGGCCAATCGGGCTACATATTTTTAATATTACAGCGGTTTTGTTTTCTTTCTCCCACTTCCTTCGTCGCCCATTCTTCCCAGACTTTGCTCGTGTCCAGAAATTTTAAGTGTCCCCTGCGAGCGCGTCGGCCTTCGACCTTCCTCCCCTAACAAGAGTTCATAGATTCACGCTGATTCCGGGATCTTTCACTTTTTAAGGAAAGTTGCTTATCCTGTTCCAATTTACGGGAAAAATGATCGAAAAGTGTTGGACTGGTCCATAAGTTTGTGAGGGTTTTTACTTCACATTGTACATATGTAGTTCTAGACACATTACTTGACCATTTTGTAAATAATCAACATTTTTTATTTCTTTTCGCTCGGACCATAACTACGTTCATATCGATTAATAAACATCCTCATTTCTTTTTTTGCTTCAGATTAGTAATGGGACCGGAATCATGGTAATCGTCGATCCATGTTTTTCGAAACATGCTCTAGAACAAAATATATAACTCATGTAATTTTGATTATTTTTACTTGACAAAAATCGCACGCAAGCTTTGAATATCAGTAAATATATAAACAAAATCCCAATGTAGGACCTGCAATAATTCTACTGAAAAAACTGTCTAAAGTTTCGTGCAAAAACGGCCTCCGAATCCAGAATACCCACTTGAAAAATTATTCAACAGCAATAGAAATTCTAGACGTGAATTAACAATAAACCCTCGGGAATGGAATCCAGTTATTCCTTTCTAATAATAATTATTATTTCTTTCCAGTTAGTTTTTAAAATACGGACGAGAAAAATAGTCACTAATCTGTAGTAGTAATCTGCAGTATCCAAGTTAACGTATCAGTAAAAATGATGTTCAGAGATAATGTGTAATGTTATCTACCGATCGGAATCGAATTGAATTTGAGATATACATATACAGTGTATCCCACGGTAAGTTTCAGGACAAATACACTTAAGGACACTCGATTTAAAAAAACAAAGGTGACCTGTATATCCTCTCTACGCCTCCACTCACAAGAATATCATTTCTACCACATTATGTAGTTTCTTAAACCCTACAACTTCTGTAAGTAACATTTTCTCGTATTGTTTGAAATAACCAAGATGGACAGAGCTCGTGGGACACACTGTATGTTTGGATGACTTGCCAATTCGCTTGTTTTATACGTATATTCAGTCACGAGTCTAAATTATTATCTTCAAATTATTTTCTTTTAGATAAGTATATTTGAATCCGCACGTGCGGACAATGGAGTGATAAAATAAAATTTACGGACGCGAGTAATCAATAGTGATAAAAAGTAATTGTTCAGTCACTGTGTTCGACTTTAGTCCTCACATAGAAATAATTCCTATTTATTTTATTCTACATTGAAAATTAGATGGGTTCTCTGACATTTTACAATGAATCACATAATGAAACAATTCACAAAAATAATTGAAATAGTCAAAATTACAGAAGTTTCTAATTGTGATTTTCTTTTTGGTTCGTGTTCATGGACTATTTCATTTCGATTTAAAGTAACCGAAGTAATTCATTTACTGCGAGAGACAACTAATATGATTAAGCCATAAACTCTGATGATAAAGGGCTAACACATTTTGAATGACCTCAGCAATTTTATTCATAAATCAAGAAGCTATATGGGGTAACATGGTCCGTTAATTTCTTTTGGGATTATTATTCAGAGAAAAATTAATTCGAGCTTTATTTAATACAACTTCGTCTAATAGCCGCTCGGGTAACGAGGGAGAATTGTATCTAGCCTGTGCGTCCACGTTTCGCAAATCGTCGATACGGAAATCGGAATGTCTGAGTCTTGCCGGTGATTTAGATTGTCGTGGATTATGTCAGCGACACGTTTAAGAAGCGTAAAGCGAGGAAAGGAAGCCGGGCTTTGTTGAGAAACTTCGCTCCTGGGAATTCCAGACTCGGAAGAAGGCGACGCCTAGCAGCTTTTAATTTCGAGGGGAAAAAAAAAAAAAGAAAAAAGGAGAGGTCCCAGCGTCTCCCGGCGCCTATTCATGGAAATTGAACGTTACTCTCTCACCAATGAGACGTTTCGCTTGATTAACTGACAACTTAGCTAACAAGACGAAAACGGAGAGGTGGACACTGCACGCTGGAAGTTGCTGAATTATTCTGCAGTCTGTGGAAGTTGCTTTTAATAAACAGCCCTTTAATATCGTTTATGGTGCAACTTTGCTTTTCACCATTCACTTTTCAGATATGTAACACATCCATTGCCTGTGGAAGATGCGTGGCACATTTGAAGATATATTATCTGAAATTATATACTCTTAAGCATAATGAACAGTTAGCTTCACTATAGATATCAGGGTGACGCTTATACACTCTCGAAGAAAATTTTTTTCAACATTTTTGCGGCATCCCTCAGGGTCGGAGGCCCCCCGGGCCCTTAAACGTTAAAATAATTATTATCTTCTTAATTATTGACGGTATCGAAAAATATGACAAAAAACAGTTGCCGAAAAAATTGAGAAAAATGTCGGAACAAAACTGAACAAATTTTTCTGAAATTTTAAAAACTGTGTTTTCATTCTATCAATAACCATTAACGAAAAATGTGTATATTTGTTTTGGAACTTGCGGAACTTGTTTTAAGATACATATTAGTTTGAAGGAAATTCCTTGTTTAAAAGTAAAACAAGTGTTCAGGTTTCATTTTATCAAGGATAAAGTAGATGAAGTGGATGATATTTTTAATATTTATTCTGTATGTATCGTTTTTATATATACCAACAGTTGAAAAGAAATATGTTGTAAGCTTTAGACCATTGGATCTGTCATTACTGCGGAACGCGCGAGGGTAAAAGGGCGAGAAATAGGACGTTAGGCGCAAACGTGGTATGTAAGGAAGGTGCTCGAGGTCAAAATGGAGCAGGAGTCCGTTAGGTGATGGTTAAATCGACAAGCCGGTGAATTACACAAAGAGACAGGGCAAGGGAACGGTCTCGCCGGGTCCCGCACGGCGTCCTCTTTTCATTAAAAGCCCGGCAAACTTTCGAATGAAAATTCACTTGAAGGGCGTCTGAATTGAATTGCTCTCGCGCCCAGCGCGACGCCGACGCCTACGCCGACGCCGACGTCGACGCCGGGCGTCCAAGGCCGAGATTCTGCTTGCCAGCCGCCAGACCTGTTTTCTCTCTCGCGGCTCGTGCAATCCGAAAAGTTTTCCCGCGCAAAATGCGGCCCGCATTATTTATCAAACGGAGTAGCTAGTCGGCCCGGGATTTTAACGTGCTCGCTATCTTGCCTCGCCTCCTTTCGTCTCACTCACCAAGGTAAACAGTTTTCAGTCCTCGGTCGGCGAAGAGAGAGCCCCGGCTGCTTAATATTTCAGACAACCCCGAGCTAACTTCATGCATACTTATGTCGCGACGCGTGACTCCCCGCACGAGATAACCTCCGGCAATATTCTACGCTAGATTCGGCCAGTTCCCGGAATTGTCAATTTTTATAGTGTTTTTCTTTCATTTACCGGGCCGCGCGCTCGCCAATTCATCGCGCCCCGGGACATCCTCTGTCTTAACGTACCCGAGTATTTTCAAACTTTCCCGCTCCTCGTCGCGAGAACGATGACGCGTACAACTAAAAAGAAAAAGGCGAAAGTCTACTCGACTTTCCGCGACGGATAGACTGCGAATTTTTATGCAAAATGAAAATCACAGGGACTATACAGGGTGTTTCAAAAAACCGTTCAATATTTATTTGGTACATAGGACAGACCGTGCTCAGCAAAAAAAGTAGTAAACACGTTTACTGAGGCTCTTATCATCAGTTAGTGGCCATCCTGTATATGATTGTGTTGACTGTTTGAAAGTAGAAGTAAATTTCGAAATATAGAGTTTTCTCGGTTTTGGAAAAAATTTTCGTGCAAAGATATACGGAGAGTATTTTTGAACATTATTCTTTGGACACTCTGTACAAAAGGAAATTTTTTAAGTTCGCCTAAATGATTTTAGTCGGTTTTTGAGAAGCTGGGAGAATTAAATTACCAGATGACGTCTGAAAGGAAAAGTATTGACAATTGTAAAAGAAAGAATTA
Organism: Halictus quadricinctus; assembly: GCA_028454245.1. Classification (NCBI taxonomy): domain Eukaryota; kingdom Metazoa; phylum Arthropoda; class Insecta; order Hymenoptera; family Halictidae; genus Halictus; species Halictus quadricinctus. The sequence goes on from CM052127.1 coordinate 9,874,978, forward strand.
CAAATAATCGGATTTTTTTATCTGGGTATATTATTTGTCACATGATTGTTAGAAATAAAATCGTCCTTATGTGTAAAAACAACGGACTGGTCTGGAGTGATTCAGTAATCGCTTAATACTCTTTCAAAGTAATTATCGTCCTTTACCAGTTCATTTAAACTTCCTACAACTTGATTGAATTAATCAGTGTCACCGCTTTTATTCGCAGCTAACAGATTCCAAAGTAGAAAGACACATTATACTTGAATAATCGTCAGGAGTAGTCGGTAATTACATCACAGTTTATAAATTGCTAGATTTGTTTACCTGTATTGTATCGTGTATACCCTAATCAGTTTTTCAAACGTTGTCATTATAATTATGGGAAAATACTTACATAAGGTACAGTCAAAGTTTGTGTATTTTAAAGACTAAATTATTTCACTGCAACACATGTATACAATCAGAAAAGGAAACAAATTCTTGAAATGATATTTTCTGTATTATTAACATTAAGAAATCAAGAATAATCTAATAGTGTTTAAAGGAAAAACAAACAAATTAATACAAACTGAACGAAGGTGAATAATTTGTATTAATTAATACAGAATAAACAAATAGTTTATTTTGCTTCTACAACTATCTCTTCGCTTTACTCGTCGGTAGTTTTATCGAGTGTCGTGCAAACGCCGGTATTTTCAGAAGTTTCCGAACTAAAAATTTCGCAAAAAGTGCGGAATATGGCAATGGGAGAATATAATATTGGTGCTGTGACGCTTAGTTCGCTTTTCCAGACTTTGGAAGGAAAATATGATATTTCAATAGATTTCACTGTTGAAATTAAACAACGTGCGCTGCGTCAAAGGGACTAATTCACGCGTAGAATTCCATGTTCGTTGTGTTCATTAAATGCATGCCGCACTATCGCGATGCAGCTTTTGTTCTCCCGCACGGGGAAAAAATATTGCAAAAAATTTCGAGCGAATTGGAAAAACAATTTGACTTTCAGTTGATATTAATATGCGAAGGATTATACGTCTCGGTTAGGCGTCCGTGTGAAAACAGTGCGATTCGAAAATGATCTCGGCGCGGAACCGTGGTCAGTAAATTAAAAACAATATCGTTCTAATGTGTCTGGAAACGTTCGTATTTAAAAATTAATTAAAACCGTTGTTTATTGCGCGAACGTACGATCTTTGTTGAAAGGAATTTGATGCGACTGAAAGTTATGCAAGGGGAAATTCTTTTGAACTCCGCAGACGTACAATAAAGCAGACATAAAATATTTAAAAAGTTCGTTCAAAGAACGATTGTCAATTAAAAGGAATCTTTGTTGATTTGTCAAGAAAATTAATGCGCGCAGACAAATTAAACTTCCAGAACTATTTATGAATTAATTCATGTTTATAATATGGTACGAGGCAATCGAACAGCGATATAATTATAATTTAAAACATTTTTAAATAACACCAGGATAAGCCAATTTGGCTTTAAATCATACAAACATTTGTTTAAACATAACTTTCTTACTTAGCGACCTTTTATGTGGTTCGGATAATAGTACATCCGCACAACATCCGGATGTTGTATCACTTTGGTCATGGCAAAGCTAACTATCAAGAACTCTAACCAATGCGGGCCTCGAGAGACTCCACGCTGACATTGCGAGTGCGAATCCTGATAAGATGCAAATTACACTCGCGAATCATGCAACATTATCACTTAGCGTACAGCAGGAATCAAACTAAACTATCTTTTGTTTTCAAAAATTTTATATTCAAACTCCGGACGTTTAACACTAGGTTTACAAGACCCGTCAAAATGACGAGTTCTAATATTTTTAATGTACAATTATTTAGATTGCGAAAATGCATCCGCGAGGAATTGTTCAACAAATTTATTTCTTTGGCTATATATTATAAGAAAATTGGCTACAAATTTGGATAAACAGATTCTCGTCATTCTTATAAAGTAATATAGAATAGTCATAGTGTTAATTTTCTCAAAAGATGTTCGACGAGCAAAAATGCAGTCCCTGTAATAGAAAAATTTACATTTTAAAAATTTGTTGCCATCGGAGCTCATAGCACGAGGACGTTCTTCAAAAAATTCTGCAGTCTCGAACGGAGCCTGTTAACAATTTCTATTCGATACTTTTTCGGTCTCTAGTGGCTACAGTCTCCTTGCAATCAATAACGCAGATAATCGGTAATAAGAGCTCCGGAAACCATAAAATTAAACTTGGTCGGTGCACCTAGAAGCTCGAGTTACGCGCGCGCGTACCGCAGGATCGCTTAGAAATTGACCTAACGTGAAAGAAGGATACCGAATCCATATTCATAATTGGCCATACGATACCTACCCTCGTGTATCCCGGCGGTCAGGATTTCGTGGTTGGTTCGTAACTTACGGAACGATGTCCATACATACGTGCACGAGAGAAAGGGAGACGAGAGAGAGGGGGAGAGAGAGAGAGAGAGAGAGAGGGAGAGAGAGAGATAGAGAGGGGGGCTCTCGCACGCGCGAGTGGGTGAGACGTGGGCAACGTTTCAACTCGGAAGCTGACAGGGAGCCGTGATCGATCGGCTCATCAAACACCTTGCCATATTGTTGACCGAATCCCTTCTGTGAAGCTGCGAACTCCGCCGGAAAAGAGGGACTCTCTATTTTTATTATGTGGTTTAACCTGACGGCGATTGCGCGAACCGGAGACTGATGACGTTTTTGTACAGCCCGGTGGAAAGATAAGGGAAACTTCCCCCATGAGGGGTGAGATCATCTTTCTATCGAAAAATCGGTTCGAACCTTCTGCCCCGCCTTTCGAATAAATATCCTGCGTGTACCGGGGGAATTGAAAGCGAACAACGCTTCAACAATTCGCGAATTTATTGTTGTATTTGGCAGATTTTATTCGGTAGCATTTGCTACGACTTCATTTATGCGTTCACGACGAAATTGTGCACGTCAAATGAAAAATTGGGAAATCATGTGAAAGAATTTAAAAATATTGTTCCCAACTCTATGAAATTCTTGAAAAAAGGAATTAATGTCTAAAAAAATCCGCAATTTGGTAACCAACGCCTAGAAAAACTTGTTTTATCTTTACCGAATAAAAAAAGAAAGCAAACTAATTTCTTGTAGTATTTGTTGTGATATATTTCGATAGCAACAAGGAGATGAGTAAATTTTTGTCAACGTCACCCTCTGAATCGTTGGCAATTTCTCAGGATGAATTAGAATAATTAGGAAGCCGTTTCACCTGGCGTCTCGGCAATTTCGCTGCGCCAGTAATAAAAGAATAAATTATTAAACGTGTGTCGTCTCCCCGGCTGCCGGAGACAAACACTGGCAGCCGCTGGAATTGAGCAATTTTTCTACATTTTGTTTACAGGCTGAACTCGTTGTTTCGCTTCCTTGGTAAATGCGGACAATTTACATTGTTTATAAGCACGTGGTACGCGAATTCGTGGAGAAGGATGCGCGGTTCGAACACGCTGGGAGAATTTGAAGAGATAATCATCTCCATCAGCGTTTGTTTGTCTAATTTCAACTACAAACTACGGCAAAATGGGATTAAAAACGGTCAATAATTTGTTGAAATGTTTTATTAAAAGAATTATAAATATACACTATCTCAGACAGAGAGAAGCATTTTATATCTGAGAGACGATTTTTATTATATTATTTTTAGTTTATTAAAATCATTAGAAGTCTTTTCAGTAAAAGGATTTGTCAGTAAAATATTTTATACATTTATGCTGAAAACGAGTAAACGAAATAGAATATAAAACTGTGAAAGTGTCAGAAGAATTTAGGAACGCACTTACATAGTTTATGTACTTATTAATTTAATTAGGAGGAGCAATATTTTTCTATTAGACACCTATGCCTTAAAGTATTTGCAGATAGATTTTATTTTGCATGAAATGTGTTGTTTCTTTTTTTGTCGCGATGACCAGTACGTAGTTGGTAAATACATAGAATTCTAGTAGGCGTTTCTGACTCACTTTTTCCATGTTATTTTGCAAAGCAATGTGCACAACATCAGAGAGTGAGCGGCGTATAAATCAATCATGAATACACAATTCTCCAAGGTGATAATGGAAATTACGCATCTCGTCGAAAACAGTTTGTTGTCTTGACGTATACTCGGTGGCTTTTTAAATTACAGCTGTACATATTTGTGAGGCAGTCAATTTTAATATCCGAATTCGACTTACACCTATTCGCGAAAAGTAGAAATGTTCATCTTTCACATTCTCGAGAGAAAATCAAATTAGTTTAAACATTGTTTTATTTGTAATCTTGTTTATAGTCTCTCATCGCTAGAAAAATTTGACTATCTTGTATTTGATGATGAAAAATTGTATTCATACCTTAAATGCAAAATAGACAATGACAATAATACAGTTCCCGCATATTTGTTTATTCTTTACTTCGTTAGCAAAAATACAAATTTTTGTGATAAACCAATCTAGATATTTCTTTATGTATTTTTATTTTTACTTTCTGGTATTTTAACTGAATAAGCATGATATTGGAACATTGCCAAATTTTGTTGAGGTTATTTGTTTATTGTGTCTTGCATATTCCAATAATCTATAAATAATAATTCCGTAAAATCCGCAGTAATACCAACATGACAGAAATATTATGCGCCATGTACATGTAAATATTAATATTAACAAGATCCATAAGCTTTGTTATTTTGTCGTAATTTAATTGAATTTCAAAATTGCATATTCACATATCTTTAATATTTACGATAGCTTCTCGTTGTTCAGAACAAACGTTGGTTGGTTTAGGTGAGCCACTGGGTCCAAAAGAATGGTCAGGTACCATTTTCGCATGATTATGATGTCAGAGTTTCATAGAGAAACAACTATCGCAAATACAAAAACCACGTGCGACGTATTTGGAAAGCTCACCATGTCGACCTGAACTAGCGAAAAATGGTATTCGAATAAAAAAATGGTCCAATTTCGTGAATGTAGAACGAACCATGAGTCTTCATTTTTTTAAACAAATGTCGGTTTTATACATTTATTTATTCTTATTTATTTCCATTTCTATTTCTATGTACATTCCCGGTATTAGAAACTTTCTCTCCGTGCCATAAATATTACTTATTTAAATATTTCAAGTTTGGCAATATTTAAAAAGAAAAATTCACTAAATGGTATCTAAAAAATTAGGCATAATGCAGTCCAGGTCAAATATTTGAAATGAATCAGAGGAATTCGGTAAACAAAATTATTCCATTACCTGAAGCATAATTAAGTACAAATATTTAATTTATATCAAATATTTATGTACTTGAAAGTTCAAAATGGGGCAACATTCACAGAAAAAATCTTACTACATGGTATTTAAAATATTAACGATTCGTGTAAAATATTTCAAATACGTAAGCAAAGTTCAGTAAATGTTTTGTTTCTGTAAGTGAAATAATTCAAATACGTTTTATTTAAAATATATAAAAGCTTGAAGCGTTTCTTGACAGCAGACATCAAAGAGATAGTATTTGAGAATAAGAATTTGCAAAATGAAGCATCGATTTTAATGTCCTTCCATGAAATACTGCCTTTAGTATTTACAGCAGAAGTATAATTTTTATTTGGAAAATTATGCGGACGACGTAAAATAAGATAGGCAGTATACTATTTATTACTTGGAACGATATTTCACGGATCACCGCAGGAATCGTTGGTAGTTAAAGCAAATCGCTCCCACAATGATAAACGTCGAACGAGGAGATTCAGTCACGGTTGAAAACTCAAGGCGGATTTCCGAAACTCTCCCACAGGTATGCTGTTGCGCCACACGCCACCGGTGCATCTCTCGATCTTATGCGCGTTGCATAGTCGCCATGGGATTGACGGCGAATCCCGCGAAAAATTTCCAATCCCGATGCGCCGGCAGCTAGACGCCGCGCCATTTTGTTCTATAAATATTCAGCGGAGGCGTTCGTTCCCCGTTAACGGACCGATACTCAAGAAAAATATTAAACTGTCCCAAAAGATCACTTCGTTATCAACTAATGCGATCACCGTGAATTTAGTGTAATTTTTTAAACAATCAAGTGGTACGGTTATACACAATTATGAATTCGCATTTTTCAAGAAGTTGCATTAATACTCTGTAATATTTGATATTAAACAGGTGGATAATAAAAAGAGACAAACATTAAGAACCATGGTTATTCTCATAACTGGAACTACAGTAAAGTCTTGATCTAAGCCGAACGGAGCTACACGATCTTAGCACACTTAGGCTTCCCTACAGTAAAACATTACTGTTTTGAAACATTACTCACATTCGAACCAATCAACAGACTACGTCACACCAAACGTGCAATTTTCTTATTACAGTACTTCCGATGTTCAAAAGTGTATCAGTTCAACAAGATGAGTCAACCGTCAATTTATCTAGTCGACCCAATTGTCGATGGTCACGTAGAGGACAATCTCACAATCTTGTGTAACGCTTGCTATATTAAATACTTAACTGTGAGTTATGGAGAGTATAAGAAACACAAATTATACAGTGTCCCAAAAATTTACTGAATTAAAAAAAAAATTGTGATATAGTTTCTTGACAGGTGGATGCAAAATATAAAGGTGAATTTTGTTTTCTCAAACGGAATGACCGGAATTTAGGATTTCAAATTTTGTCAAACAAATAGCCATTTGTTGTAAATGCATTGAGTGATCAAATTATTGGAACTACTTGCATAAATTGGCGTGTTTCCGTTAAAACAATCAATTTTTATTATAGCTAAACTGAATTCTTGTTATTTCTATAAAGTATTGTATGGAATAAAAAAATGCAAATATACTGTGACACTAATAACTTGTTCACCCGTTGTATGTAAGAGACACCTTTCCTTGTTCCAACTAATAGAATATGCAGAAACCGCTTCGCAAAAAAAGCATACTACATTCCTTATGTCCAGACAGCCCGAGTAGCGTTGTATGCAGCAAGAACTTGAACAAAAAGTACGCTAAACGAAGATAAAATACACGGAAAAATTCACGCTTGCGTACACACGACACAAGATCAATGTTTAATCTGGTCAAATCAAACGAATACTGCAGTTCCAAAATTGTTCCAACTACACACGAAATGTATTACGAAGTATACGAGGTGTGATAAAAAAGAAACAAGGCGATATTCACAGTTCGATTTCACTTTTGGAGATAATATTAAAACGTCCTTTTTTCAAAGGGTATAACTTTTTTTAAATCAAATCAATTAACCTGAAATTTTTGAGCAATTAGAAGAATTGGTTTCCCAAATGATGTACAAAAAAGATTTTGAAAAAATTGCGATTGGTAAGAATTACACGAGAAAATAAAAATGGCACTTTTCTGCTTAAAATCGTACATCTTTCGATGCGTGCCGTTTTTACCTTCAACCAATTTCGATGAAATTTTCAGAATATGTATAACTAACATAGATCTGCAAAACGCATATTTTAAATGTTCATTAGAGGCTCAAATAAAAAAGTTTTGGAAAGTGTCTTTTTTATTTTCTCTTATAATTCCCAACAACTGCAATTTTTTCAAAATCTTTTTTGTGAAATCGTTCGGTAAACCAATTCTTCTAATTGCTCAAAAAAAGTCGGGTCGTTTGGTTCAATTTAGAGAAAGTTATACTGTTCGAATACTTTCGTGAGCCTGTGTATCTGCAGCAGGAATTGCTGAATTTTGCAATCTTAGCTAGAGAAATAAAAGGCTATAGTGAAATGTGTGATATCGAGCGACCGAGTGCAGCCTAATTTTGATCAGGATAACAGCTGGCGAGAGACGCTCGAGTCTTAATCCGGCACGATTTGACGGATGATAACGCGCCGGAACAGTTTGTTTTTCGATGGAAAGGGTTAAAAATGGGAGCGCCCAGCCAGCCGGGAAATTGGTATTACATATTTATACGGGACCCAGCATTGTCTGCCTAAAAAATGCTCCGCCATTTCGCACCGGCTACGCCTGATTCGTTGCCTCCCGGAGAAGAAGGCCTGGCCGACTACTTTTCCGCGTCCCTGACAAATGATCGCGCTGTCAGAAATGTCGTCTACCGCGACCGTCACCTGCGTCTCCCCTCATAATTCTCTTTTATGCTAAAAATTATTGTCGCCGCTGCTCCACTTCAATTTTGTGCCTCCTATAATCACTCTGTTTACTCCCACGGCCGCGTTTGGAGGATCGTTCTGGCGCAACTGATCAATAAATCCCCTAATCACTACTGGAATGCCCTCGATATATGAATTGGTGAAAAAGATGCGCACAATATTTATGAAAAATTAATCTTCCTTGCCGCGGGTTGTACCCTTTCAAGCATCGCCGAGAAACGTAACATGATGTAAGATTAGATATATCGGTGAGACAATAATAGTTTAACAATAAAAACATTTTTCATTATTTCTTTATGAAATTTCTATCAACATATTTCGGACGTTTTTTCCCGATTAAAATTAATATGAAGATTGCTTCCGTCGGATTATTCATGTGCTCTGATTCGTGGAGAGAATTCGATATATTAATGTGGTGCTAATTAATTAGCCTTAATCAAGTGTTGAATAGCGGCGGCGGCTGCTAAAGTTCGCACGAAATTCACGAGCTCTACTTACAAGTAAGATATCCTTTTGCCACGATGGCAACAGGTTGTACAACCAGAAGAGGTTGCGAACTTGGCAAAGGTTGAACGCGGAAACATAAGCTCGCAAATTGTCTTCATTTCCGTGCAAAAAGCCAGGGGCAAAGTTCGGGGAACTCGCGTGTGTCATCGGACTCACTTTCGAGGAAGATAAACGTTGCCTAAAATAATTCTTTACTAGTAAAGATAAAAATTTTTAACCTCCACTATGAAACAAGCTTTATAACGAGTAGAATTAATTACAGATTCATCGATTGAAATGTTATTTTCGCCACCTTTTTCCTAGAATTGTTCCGTGAGTTAAAATGATTTCATTAAGAACGCTCTTACGTATAATAAATAATTTTAGAAAAATTCATACTTCAAATTTCCTTAAAGCTCCAAGTGTATAAAGCATTGTGAAATGGTCAAATTTCTTTTACAATTTCCAAATTAAAAACTCCGTTACTACACACGCGGTTTTATTCAAATTTGAATATTCTGCATGAAATACTCTAAATACAAGTATTTAATTTTATACGAAAACTTAAAGTTGATTTTTTTCCGAAAACAGGTTCTCCTACTCCAGACTGTTGCTATTTCTATGAAAGTTGAAAATTTTTCAAAATTCAACTGGAATCTTTTCACTTCAGACGATCCAGCGCTCTGCTAAAACGGCTGACAATAATCAACGTTTCAGAAAGTGGGTATAGCTACATTTTTGTACCTATAACTAGATTTTTTTCAATTAGTCCCCAAAAAATATTAGTTATTTCCCGAAAAAATTTATTTAACCGAGATAGTCTTCCCTGTTAATTTCGTTGGAAATTTTGTTGTACAATTCTGTCGTGTTCTGACGATTTTTTTGTATCGAATATACTACGTCTAGAGTGAAATATATGAAATCTATTTTAATCAGTTAGAACTCTTTATGACTGGAATTTCAGATCAATCGGAATTAATTAATCGAAAAAGTGCACTTGATGGGACAGCGATACATTCAGCGTGTGTATATCATACAGTTCATCTCGATTTAAATAATAACGAATAATCTCGTGCCCCTGGGCAGTGACGACACACGACACACGGATCGATGACATTTTTCATTTAATTGCACTCGATCAACCATGACGGGTGTACAATATTACCTAAATTATACTCGGCTGGACGCAAATACGAGTCGTTTGGCCAACCTTTAAATATTCATTACTGCCTGCGACATTCGCGCCGATAAAAATCGTTAAAACTTCGGCTAAGTAAATATGAGACGTGAATTACGACCCCTTTCTCTTTCTTTCTCACATTCTCGTTCTCTCTCTCTCTCTCTCGCTGTTCCTCTTTGTGCTTATCGTCCGGCGAAATGAGCCCGTCGCGGCGAATAAACCAAAAATTGGCCCGCATAGGTAATCAGTGTCGGGAACTTCGCTCAATTTAACTTTGTTAATAAGCTTCGTCCCAAAGTGGAAATAGTAAGATGGATTTGGTTTTCGTCGAAGAGGAAATTCGCCCGTAAATAAATTAATTCGTGCTCACCGGAACTCTTTATCGCCTAAAATGCGTTCTCAGATGCTCTGCATCAGCTCTGCGTAAAATACCCCATGTAAATCAAATTTAAGAACATTTAAGAAACAATAATGTTCCTGTCTGGACATAATTAGTAAATTTTATGCATTTTTTACAACAATGAATAAGTCAAATATCAAACTAATAAAACCTTAGAAGAATTATGGACATTGTTACATTATTTTCGACTTTTCAAAATGATTAAAAGAAAAATTTTGCATAGCTATCCATAGTTTAGCAATAATTTCAATAAAAAAAAAAATATATTATTGTGAGATTAATGTTTTCATTAATGATTTAAAATTAGAAATAGCTTCGACCCTGAAGTCAATAACCAAAATTTCCTACGACAATCAATTATGTTGCATTTTATGGTGCAACGCAAAAACATAAAAATTTACAATAATTCTGTTATTTATTAATAAAGGCATTAAAGAAAGTGAAAGTGTGTCTGGGTGCTCGGTTATTGGCATAAGTGTTGATCATATTTTCTTGAATTTCGTTGTACTTATTCTGTATTATCGCAGCATAATCATTCTGCTAGCAACAATAACTCCGCTAACACAAATATTTACGCCAGTCAAGTGTTCCAGTTCGTCGAACAAACGCACGCGATACTGGATTACTATTACGAGCTAATGGTTACACTGTTGTACCGAGAGCGGTTCGCAACAGATCCTCGGAGGTATAATCTCGTTTTCGCATGAAACAATTTCTATCGTAAGAGCGGAACAACCGTTCGCGGACTACGAAATTGTTGAGTAGCCAACCGAAGTTAAAGCTTCCGGGAGCGGAGCGGAAAATATTCCGGCGTTTCGACTTTTCATACCGACTTCGACGCACAGTGAAATTAACACAATTAGCAATTAGAGGGATGGCGCAACTTCATATTTCAAGATTATAGCCGCTATCTCGTCAAAGATGTCGATAGCAACCCGGGTAAGCGGATCAGGCAAAGTGAACACTATGAGCTCCGAGGGCGTAAGTACTCGGTCGCAATAGCGCAAATTGATGACTGCTGCATTTGCATCCATCGCGATACTGTGTATAAACCAAATCCCTCAGGCTGTTGACGGAATGCCAAACAGAATTTCATTAGCATCTAACGAATTGTGATGCAAGCTTATATGCATACACAAACATTATCGAAATTCCTTTCTTCCAGCCATAACATTGTTCCGTTCGCGCACAAGTCGACCACTTTATTATGTTAAGGTATGTTTGTGCTATTTGGACCGAACGAATTTCTTACGTCAGCTAAAATTTGCAAACAGTATGGTGCGATCGCGTTTTGTTGCTACTGCGGATTTTTAGGCGAGATAAAAATTTTATGCGTTACTTACCGGCGATTATTTGATAGATTTTAATAGTTCGTGATGTACAGATGAGAAGTCCTCGAGAAATAGTTTAACACTAGATTGCCGGATGAAGAAGAAGGTATATCTGGTTAGTTAGTGATTCCCTCTGATAGATTGGTGATATTGTATGATAATGTAGGTGATCCTTCATAATTCTACTAAAGAAAATTCTTTAAGTTTAAAAAATGTCCACTTGAATATCTTGGTTATTTCAAACAACACGAGAAAAAGTTACTTACAGAAGTTGTAGGGTTTAAGAAACTACATAATATGCTATTAATGATATTATTGCGTAGAGAAGATACAGAGGTCACCTCTGTTTTTTTAAATGTCTGTTGTCTTATTTTTAATGCTCGATTTCGATAGATTGCCGTATTCTGAGTATAAAAGTACTAAAGTGTAAGATAGTCAATATGAAATTTTTATTCGAAGAACAATTAGAGATGCTTCTAATATATGGAGATAGTAAGAGAAACGCAATTGCGGCTCCTAATTTGCACGGTGAAAGAAATAAGCAAGATATTCAAGTGGTCAGGGCTTCTGGGACAAACTGTATGTAGCAATAAAATCGTAAATGAGTCAAATTGACCTGCTCCGGCAATCTAGCATTAACAATTTATTGCTGAACCAACAATCAAACTGTCAAGATAAAGTCCCGGTTTCGGCCATATTTGCTGGCCGTTCCTTCACCGGAGACACAGCTCCCCGAAGAAGAGCAGCGCAGCGAGGTGTTCTCGCAGTTACTTAATAACAATTATTAACGAAGGTAATCCTTAGATCGGGCGCGGGAAGTCGCGGTATAAAGAAAGTTGGCGGTGGAAGCGTGGGAGTTAGTTAGGCGTTACAAGGATTTACGAGAGGTCCTATTTCACGCGCCTAACCAGCTGCGGGGACTGGCTGGTGGTGGTGGGGTCAGCAGCCATGGGGGTTGGCGCAGGGTTTGCTGGGCTGCGCGCGGGGTCCATGGTAGGGGCACGCGTATACCAAGGGCAATAGTTTTCAGCTACCAGTAGTCATTTGTAACTCGAAGCCGGCGAGGTTGGCTTTATTGCTGCCATAAAGATCTCGGCTTCCTCGGTCGACCGCGGTCTCCTCGTTGCCCCCGTCCCATTCGTAGGCTGGTATAGTTAGCGGGGTGTAGGGTGTTGCAGCGTCGACGCGATTTATGCAAATTAGCATCCCGATGACGCAACCGCTGTCTCCTCTTCTCTTTCATCAGGCCGAATTGTCGGTGCCCTCCCTGATTTTATGATTAGTGAAATATTTAGCACGACGCTTTTAACCCCCATCCGTTTCATGTAACGTGGATTTCCAGCAGAATCTATCCATACGAATATTACTCCTTTCTTTGAATTCTTTCAAATGATCTTTCTACAGTTTGGAAAAGTATTTACGTTACTAACATTTTTTACGTTTGATAAATTGATACTTTTGACTACAATATCTTTTGACACTATACAATATTAGTAGCGCCTCAAAGTCGCCATTCGAATGCAAAGTCGTGAATGTAATCTTGTCATTTTCATAATGTGCATCAACGTAATCTTGTAATTTAAATGCAACCTTGTAATTAGACTGCGGATGTTTATGCAATTTTTTATTTTTCTAGGCAAATTGTAGGAAAGCTGAATCATATAAAATCTTGTTTTCAGTGTCAGCAGCGTTTGTAGTTCTGAAATAAATCAAAATCGTACGAAATTCTGTGGAATTTTATATTCTAGCATTTCTTGACAATTTTCAGAAGCCATAAATGCATAAATTTCCGCAGTCTACTTGCAATTACTTATCCAAAGCGACCCATGCAACACACTGAAGAGCGCTGGGAACATCGGCTCAAGTCACGAATCGGACAAATCGGGTCGAAAAAAAAAAAAGAAAATGTTGCACAACGGGGAACACCTGCCAGGCGTGGTCGAATAGCTGGACATTAAAGCAAAAAAAAAATCGAACCCTCCTCCCCCGGGGGACGGGCGAGAAACAACCAGTAAAAAACTAACAGCGGTCAACAGTCCGGCGCGGCGTCGCGCTGTCGCATTTTCAAAACGTCCGCTCTAATCCGCGCGAAAAATCACGCGTTTCGGGAATCCTCTTGCCTTTATAATCGCGTTCGATCGGATGAAGCTAAGTCACCGCAAAAATTTCAGTCGGCGAATCGCGTGCACACGTACGCCCCTGGACAAAATGATAGCACACGCGATAAGCCTCCAATGCGTTGGCGGGAGGTCGTGTCTAACGAAGGAAAATATAATAACGATGACATAACCGACAAGAAAAAGAAAAAAGAAAAAGAAAACTACAGAACCTCCTCTTACACCTAATATTTTGTCCAGGAGCGTACACACGATTCAGAGTTCAGAGGCGTTTCCGGAAACCGCTCTGCGATCCGATGTCAACTCGCGATCGGCCCCGTCTCGGTCCGGCACGGGAATAATTAATAACAATCCCGGCGAGAAGCGCGAGAGCGTCGGGCACGAATACGCGTTTAATGAACACGAAATGGAATTTGTTGCGACTGTGAAGCACCGCTGTTGAATGCTACCAGGCAGCAAGTTGGGGGCGAAAAGGGGTTCGCGATGGATTCCTGCGTATGCGAGCTGTGTTTCGGGTAGAGGAACAAGCGACGGAGCGAGAGAACAGAGAGAGAGAGAGAGAGAGACAGAGAGGGAGAGAGAGAGAGAGAGAGAGAGGGGCGCAGCGGCGGGTTTGGACGGGGTATAGGTTCTTGGTCGGGTGAAAAGCGGTGGCGTCGCATATTAATCATGGTATTAACACTTGAACCGAGCGGAAGCCTAAAGCAGCGTGCCCAACGGTGGTGAAAAGCGTCACACCGCCTCCTTGACATCCGCCCGCGCTCTGTATACTTGTATTTTCGTGGTGGAAAGCGGGAACGGGGATACAGGAGAGCACGAGGCCGGAGGTGTGCAGGCATACAGGCCGGACTGTAAACTGAAACGGTGCGAAAATTAATTGCCAGGAACGCTTCACCCACTCTCGCCGACCTACCCTTCACCCTTAATTACTAGCCACCCTCCAGCACGCCGAAATCCCTGTTGCTCACCCTCTCTCACCCCCCCCCCCCCTCCTCTGAATCGCATCGCATCGGCGCCGGACGCTAACCGACACGGGGAGGGGGGAAAAAAAAAAAAATAAAAAATCAACGCTACGGAGCGAAAGATAATATAAAACGGTACAATGATCAGATATCACGGTCTGCTTAATTTGCCGGTGTATGGAAGGGCGGACGCGAAAAATACAACGCCGCCAGCGACGTCTGCCGTCAATTGCGGTCTGCCGGAAAATTGTCGGCTCGGTTTTCCGAATCTGTCGCACGGGCGGGACAGTTTCTGTGAAATAGGTGGAATTAAAAAATGTTCATGTCGTCAAATAGGTTAAAGATAGGTCTTCTCATAAGCTGATACAGTGACTTCTCTATATATGTCGCCAAGGCCTGGATTATAAACGTCGTGGAATTATCACCACTACCGCTGGGAATACCCCGGGAGGAGAAACGAGGATAGGACGCCGAGGAGTATAAACTTAACACGGCTCGGATGATAAATGACGCTGGCAAGACCCGTGTTGTTGACATATATCGAGAATTCAGTGTACTTGAGATAGAAAGGGACACACAGATTTACATCTGATCCCATTTTGTTAACGCTGAACCTACCGACAATTGTATACCTATTCCTAAGTTATTGTTAATATAATTAAACGTAGACAATAGTCAATTTGTTGCTGATTGAATCAGTAGATGAACAACTTCTATAAAATGACGATACAAATTTATGTTTATATAATATTTATCATATCTCTCGACTCGATTTACAAAATTGTACTATGTCGTCCACCTTTCCGGTCTGAATGTATTTGTCATGAAACAGAATTCTCGATATATGTCAACAACACGGGTCTTGCCAGCGTCGTGTACGGTCCAGGAAACATACCCGAGCCGTGTTATGCTTACATTCCTCCCACGGGGTATACGGTAGTGGGGATAATTCCGCGACGTTTATCATCTAGGCCTTGGCGACATATACAGAGAAGTCACTGTATTATTAACCAGTCACTTATTCAAGCCGGCTCATTTATTTTGAGTTGTCACATTGAGAATAGTCTTTCTTTTATACTTATTATTTAGGTTTAGAAGAGTAAATACCATATTATCTCGTGCGGTCAATTTGGCCGGTCGTGGTAGGTTTAGTGTTAAATAATAGTCTTCGGGTCCCAAGTCCTCGCGTTCCAAGCGAATATCTTCTTGTCAATTCAGAATGGATTTTTATAGTACCTGTTTAATTGTCTGTTTAATTACCACAATTAACTGTGTAAACTGCATCGTTTCGTTTCGAACAATTCGTGTGGAAATCTGGATTTCCATAGGTTCGAACTTGATCAAACATACGTAAACCTTCCGTTTTAATAGAAAACAGGAAAACCGGTTCAAGAGTGAAATGTTGTATCGAAACGGTCGGTTACAATTTAATTGGTTTTCCTTCGAACTTGCGTAGCATGATACATATGAAAAGTCTACAGGAAGAAAATAAAACATTGCTGGTATTAAACTTTAGCCAAACATTCGCGTAAACACTAACAATAGATATCCAAACGAGACATGTTATTTTAGTCCGCATATTTTCGACGATTTCACATTTATCCCAGAACGCACTCGGAGTTTGTCCAAGGGTTGACACCCTCTATAAATATTCTAAAGTACTCTTTGTTGTTATAGCTTATTTGCTAGACTGCGGATTTTATGGATCTATGGCAAAAATGACTGGATCAAACGTAGAACAGTAAAAACATTTAGGGAATCAGAAAATACTGTCTTCTTTTTATTTTCAACCGATTAAAATGATTAAAAAGAAAAAAAAAAAGGAAGCTAATGTCTGCGTATCTCCTGTACAGAGACAATTTTTATTTCACATAAAAATACGTACTCCACATATTACTGGACTCAAAACAATATCAAGATATCAAATAAATACTATCGCCGCTAAAAATAAGATTTTATGCGATTTCCTTTGATTTAATAATATAAACATCCGTAGCGCTATTCTCTGTTATCGTTGATGAAAAACGTTTCCCCTAACATCAGCGAAGCCGTACAATTTATTCGATTGAAACAGCACGGACGCCCCCGTCTTCTATTGCACAATAACGATGCGGATACTTTTATAAGGGAGTTGTAACGAGACTATTGCGTCTCTAACGAAGCGGTAATGAAATACAGGAGACGGGCTTGCACAACGATATAAAATTTCGACATGTCTCTCCGTCATCGTAAAAGGAGACGATCTCGAATGCAATGCATAAGGAAAGAGAACGCGGAATGAGCCGAACCCAGTTCGCAGTTGCTTCATTGGAGAGTAGTCGAAGGAAAAATTGCGCAGAAATACACCGCGTGGATATACGACGAACCGTCGTTCTTTGGCACTGGGGAACGCGAAAGAAGGAAATAACCTGGCTGCAAGAATAATAGAAGTTACACCCCGGGAAAAGGGAACGACGTTAATTGATTGAACATCGTAAATTGCAGAAAAGTATCGTACGATCCGATGAGCATTATTACAGCTAAGCAAAAGGAAAGGCACGGCGAGGCCGTCCGGCGCAGACGGAAATATAATTATTCAATTATTTATTGCAACATGGACAACGCGGTGGAAGAGTTCGGACAATTTTTATCGCGCGCGAGGATCCACGGTCTAGCGACGATTTGCGAGAAGAGAAGTTCCCGAAAATATCACGTTCTCTCGGTCTCCTGACCGAGCACGATCCTTTAAACAGGAGAGCAGAGAAAAGTTCGGGCGCGGAAAGTCGACGGGTGTAGGCTCCATTTGAAATAGAAAACTGCATAAAGGTACCTATCGATTTGAAACAAAAGATTCGAACGACGGGCGGAAACGAGCAGAAAGTAAAAGACAAGAGTGGATGGAGGTGAGGAAACCGGAGGTGTCGTTGCGCCGAGCGAATCCTAGAACAAGAGAAAGGCGATGTAATAATACGAGTCGCGAGCGAAGCACGCCCCGAAGGCAACGGGCTACCCCTACAGTTACAATCTTCTTCGATTTCAAGGAGTCTACAGATCAAGCTGCTTACGCAATACCCCGTTGTATTCTTATAGTGAGGATGACCCTCCGAGTTTGAATAACTCTCAGATCCCTGCGTATTTCCCAACCGTCCCCTCTTCTTCTTTTCACGTGTCGTTGCAAATCGATCTCGAAAGTAGACTGTTTCAAAAATTATTTAAAGACTCGTTCCTTATCCTCTGTGACAATGAGTGGACTTATTTCTACAAATGGACACAACCGGCTGAACTTCACCTTGACAACCCAGAAATTTTTTACTTTTTACCATACGATCCTGTGCATCTTGACGAGAAGATGCTAGAAATCGATGTTTCAAGGCGAGGAATTTACTGGCTGAAAAGTTATGCGTGTTTGAAGTTTGTTCTTCGGACAAGCCGTCACCGAACAGTAATTAAAATATAGAGAATCATATACGGGATCGCAACGAGCAGGTGTAATCCAAGTTGGTTGGGATTAGGTTAGGGTAGAGGTTAGGTTGGGGTAGAGGTGACTTCTGTTTAGAAACAAACTCGCAGTTACTTGCAGCGTGATCGGAACATCCGTAGATACAAGCTCCGCGCTTAACGTATTAAAATCGCTCAACTTTAAACACGCGTAACTTCTGAACCAGTGAATTCCTCGCCTTGAAACTTCGATTTCTTGCATCTTCTCGCCAAGATGTACGGGACTGTATGATAAAAAGTTAAAAATTTCTGGGTTCCCAACGTGAAGTTTCACCAAACAATCCTTGAAATACTCGAGAAATGCTGTGAAATTGAAACGGCAGTACAGGAACGGTAGTTTCAATTTTTGTTGCTTTATTCATTTCCTTCACTGAAATTATAAAAACATTTCCAAGTGGACTCCCTCGTTGAAGCACGGATTACAATAAAAATTGAATACATTCTTGACAAATACAATCTTGTCGTTATTATGAGACAATTCTAGCGTTAATTTGTCTGTACAAAACGTACGCCATGTAATGTGACAGGAATAAGAAAAATGTCTAAAAACGTTTAAACATTTAAAGGTCTGTACTGAATTGAAAATTGTCCGTCGTTATTGTTGGAATCATGGAAACCCGATCACTGCGGGTAAGTTCATTAAAAAATCGCGGCAAGGTTTCGGGATCTATAGCTGTTAGCCGAGCTTTCTAGAGTTTCCAGCAAAGCTCGAGTTTCTTCAATTTCCATCCTTTTTACAGATTCAACAATTTTTCCCAGCAACGTTACGCAACAAACCGAACATTCGTTCCTCACAATAGCTATTTTCCTCCTTTTATACATACAGTGGCGTATTGATTTTCTCGACAAAGCGATGCTGAACACTACGCTGTTCAATTTGCCAAAAAAGGAGCTATGTAGGAGACGGAAAATTGGGTAAAATTTCGCTTCGGCCCCCGCTGTACAAAACTCTGTATACTCTGCGGCATCCGGTAGACAGAGGTAGCAACCGTTCTCTCTTGTCTCTCCGTATCAGGACTTGTTTATGAGTGTCGTTCGACGCAAAGGACCAGCAACAAGCTTTTGTCAGGGTAGACACCGAAGATATTGAATTTTCCCGGCACGCTGCCGCCGCCGTGGGCCAGGCTGGTTTCAAAGTGCACGAAGAAAATGGCAGCTTTTACACGACCCCCTCCCTCCCTGGCTGCCATAGTTGTGTGTAATGTGTGCACGTTGTGCTGGAACGCATCGGGCAAGATGCAGATTGGTCCGTCCGGCCAGTTAGGCCTCGGCGAGATCGCGTGGCCGGCAAAACGGCTCGTTCGTAATAGCCCAGTAATTGTGTTTGCTAATTGAAATTATGTCCTTACTGGGTCGACCGTACGCCGACCCCTCGCTCGCTCCATTTTACCCAGGCGAAATTCATTTTACGCTCAGTGACTTTTGCGAAAAAGTCGAAAAATTGTTAAATGGGACACTGTGCAAATTCCGCTTGCAATATTCTGCACGCAAAGTGACCAATTTCGCGCGTTGATTAATTTTAATATAGAGGAATATTGCCGAATTAATTCGTTATTATTAGACTGCGCATCTCCCATATTTTGTACGTCTTATGAACTTCTTAGATGTATAGTAAATCAATCTTTCTATATTGCGACGTATATAGCTGTACACATTTTTGTGCCACCGTGAACAACAAATAAATAAGATCCATAAAGAGGCGACAATGCAACATTCTTCGTGCACATTGTTCACATGCAATATTACTGATACAATATACTGATATATTACTGTACTTTATCGATCGAGAAATTGTTCTCCGTTGTTGACCGTAATTTCCATGTGGAAATTCTGTTAATTTATTCAGAGTCAATTTTGCAAAATTAGTTCGCCTTTGAATATTACAGCACCGGCTTGCATGGAACAAGCTTCTCTGTTGTCAAGCCACTTCGCGAATGAAGTTATACCAAAGCCCTCGAGCTGTGCAAAAAATTGTTAACTAAATTCCCCAATGTTTTGTAAAGTTAAATCTAGATTTTTCTTTTTTGTTCAATTAAAACGAACGATGTAATATATCCAACAAGATCAAGTCGACCAATAACCGACAACTCCTTTAAATAAATCCATCAATTCCAAACTTGACTAATTTCTTGAAGATTAGTTTCAATTTTACCTCTAATTTAATTTCATTCTTTACCTCGCGTTATATCGTTATATCGTAATTTATATCGCGTTTATATCGTAACTATTTATTTTTCAATTCGATGCCAAAGGACAAATTAATCTGAGAAAATGAGTCGATGGTTCAAGTTGGAACCGCGATGGTAAATTGGTAAAAGCTGCAAATGGAAAACAGTGAAGTTCCGTACGACTTTAAGCCAGCAGACACAGAGGTTGCCGATCGTCTGGAGCTCAAAGAAAGGAGGAAGCGTGGCCAATGGGGGTTATATGTATCGTTCCGGATGCAATTGGGTTATTAATTAAGGGTATAAGCTGCCCGCGGGAGTGGTTCACGGGGCAGAGGATCCTTTCATTGAGTTTTAATGCCCGCGGAAAAAGGCGTGGGCGGGGTAAGAAATATTCGAGCGAGGCCGTGGCGGTGGAGGGGGGAGGTTGGGGGTGGGCATGAGAGAATCGCTGCAATTATGCCGATGTTGTTAAGGATAGACTTTTAATTTCGCGAATCCTTAATTATTTCCGTGGCTAGTTTTAAAGCCAGACCGTGCTTCGGTCGATATCAATCTGCAACCGTAACTTTGTGTCTGTAATTGAAAAAGCTTGAAACCCCTCCCCCCGCCTTCGCCGCGAAGGGAACGAAGGAAACAGGACCGGAGGGGGCGGTCCTCTCCTATCTACGAATCGTTCCCCGTAAATAAAATTCTGTTGCCGGTACTTATTTCGTTCCTTTCTCATCATTTCGTGGCTTCCGCTCTGCCGTTGCCCTCCTCCCACCGAGTTCCACCCAATTCTTTCCTTTAACCCATTGGTTTGCCGATTTCTTTATTGTGAACGCGCCACGGTCGTTGGCCTTTTATTAGAGCCCTTCCTCCATCCCCCTTTCCTATGCTTTCGTGTTTCCCGGTAATTGTAAACTGCGACTTCCGAGTGCAATTCTATCATTTTCTGGATAGGGAAACACGCAGACTCACATGAGCTCTGCACATCCACTCGCGCATCGCGTTAGCTTGGCCAGGAAACCTTTCCTACTCTGTTCAATTGAAATTTTCAAAATCGAATGCTCAAGCACGAATACTCAAAGTGAATATCCAAAGATGGATGCTCAAGATATGATCTTCAAGCTTGAATGTTGAAAGCTTACTGTCCAATGTTAAGTATTCTTTGTTGAATTTTCAATGTGAATGCTTAGGAATGAATATTCAACATTCAAGTTGACAACAGTATTCAAGCTTCTAAAACAATTCTAACAACGATGGTTATAGCTTGTTAGTTATAGGTGCAGTATATTTGCAAACTGTTTGTTATCATTTACAGAAAATATTCGAAATTAATTGCGTCCATGAAGCTCGATATTCGTCGACGTAAATATTTATATTCGACAATAAATATTAAAGTTACTCGGTTTACGTAAAGTGTTGTTACAAATAAGAAATCAAAAATAAAATTGCAGGTGATGAGAATCGTAAATATGTACGCACCAATGGCATCACGATATAGAACCCATTTGATTCCGAATCTGTAACAGGAAACAAAGAATACATTAATTACTGTAAATATTGTGGCACGCAAATAATGATGCGCATTCTATGGTTCTAGGAACAAATATACATCTACTTAGAGTTTTCGAATGATTTAGAAAATTAATGAGAACACAGATATTGCAAATTTGAGGAACTAAAAATAACGTATAGAAGATATAGTCACTAAATAACAAATTCGATACATTATTGTCCTTATTTGCTCCACAATAATTTTAATTCCTCTCAGTTTCCTTTCTATCTTTTCTATCTTGTAAAATTAATAACATTTAGAAGAATTTGTTTATTTTTCCAATTTTGATTCTAATTTTATTTCTATTATGCTGTTTCTCGGAATATCCCGAAAACAGTCTTACACTGTGACGGAGCCATTAAATCAAACGCGCCCCTTTTAATACATTTGAATCGCTTATGTATTATTGCGCCGGGAAATAAACTATATTAACGTCATAACGGAGCGACCCAGTACGGGCGGTGTTTACCCGAATTTATGGCCGGTGAATTGTTTAGCTTTGAAATATCGCAGATAAAATCTTGGCGGAACGTTCATCCTTCGGGCCGTGGCATGGCGGCTCATAAACTTTCATCGATGGCGTACACCCTTTGCGGTCAAACATGATAAATTTCGGGCCCGGTATCCGTAATACGTGCCCGATGTTATGTCGTTGATCCGCCGCGCGCATATGTGCGCGTGAAAACGATATTTCACAGGCAGTTTGATGAGCTTCCCACATTAAGCCGGGGGTAAGTAATTATCGACTGAGCAATGACCAGAATGGCTGGGATGGGCCACTCCCTCCTGGGGTGTCCCAGTGCGTGTCACCGCATTAACCACCCCTATACGGACATCGTTCTCATTAAAGTTCAAACGCTGGATATCTCCGATATGTCATTGTAACCTCTGCACGGCTTAATTAACGAGACTTACCGGGCCAGACGTCCGGATGCAAAGTTAATACACTTCCATGTTTTATTCTTGCGTTTTTCCATAACTCTTAAGTAGTGCGGTGTTCACTATGATTGCGAAGTATCATACCGTTCTAAAATTCTGTATAAAAATTTTATCAAACACCTTTAAATTATACACGTAATTTACCACTGAACTATCCAAATGTTCTAAACAAGTTAAAGAAACTTAAGTTTCTGTAGAGAAATTTTTTGGGGGTCAAGAGAGACCCAAGCACACCAGTTAACCCTCGTACGTGCCTCAGAAATAGTCCCTTAAAAAATTCTAGTGTGATAATTCACCCTTTTTTTATCTACACTTTAAATCAACAAATTCTGTTTCGTTTATAACGTTTCAGAGAAATAAATCTCTCAATACAAACAGACAGAGATCGATCATTTTCCAGCATGTAAAAATAGTGAAACATTTGAATTCATTGTAGTTATTCAGACATTTTATACATGTCTCATAATAAGACTGCAGATTTTTATGAGAAATAAAAATTGTCTGCATTAACTGTAAGATAGAGGAGCAACATAGATATTTGTTTCTCTCCTTAATAATTCGAATCGATTGAAAATAATGCAACATTATTTTTAAATTCTTTGAATATTACTAGTCATATAATTTTAATATTCTCATCGTTTGTACTCGTCACTGTGTTTCCTGATTATGTAATGCCTATGATTAATTTTTTTCTAAATGTTTGGAAGAAAAGGAGATTACTTAATGCAATGCAAATTCGTTTAAAACGTGTTATTGATACAACCGACAGGTTATGAATTATCTTCCTTTATATTTACAGTGTGCTACAGCATTTCATGATCATTATCAAAATTAAATAGAGTCATTAGATTAGGGGAATGTCGTCCGTGCCGCGGATACGTAATATCGAGCAACGAATGTTTTATTTAGGAGAGCGCACGATCGATTATCGATCACAGATGAATTGTTGGAAATGAAGCTGAGGAAATAGCGGTCTCAGTCTATTCTGGGAGGTATATCGTTCCGTATTCAGGAATAGCATTCCTTCCTTTCAATCGGCCACTCCGGTATATCGAACTACCGTGAGTCCAAGAAAGAGTGAACCACAGTTTAGGTGCCAAGAGCAGTGAGCGCATCCCGTGTACACTTCAAGTAATGAGAAACTATTGCTGAACGTGATTGGAAAGTTCGAAACTCCCTGCTGAATCATTTAAACCAGTCTTTGTTCGAATTGTTCCAATTGACTTTCCAGTTATTTAATGGCACTTCTTAGTTTCACAGCTCGGACGACGAAGTACTAAAAAAATCCCTTCAAACAAAACTCAAAATTAGTTCTCAGCAAAAACTGCCACTTCCTCAAGTATTATTCATTAAATTAACTCAATAAAATATTAAATAAGTACATCTGTAATTATTACTAATTCTTATTTTATTTATACCACAATAAATCCTCTTAGTTCTGTGTATACTTATTTAGTTAGAAAGTAACACTTGTCTAAATTACTTTTAATAATCATTTAAAACAAATATTTTTATTTCTTCTGAATATTATTCTGCACATAAATTTTTTATTACAGGCAAATGATAACAGAGATTGTACAAGGAAGACTAACAAGTAAATAATTTACTGAGGATAGTAATAACTAATCATCTGTGATTAAATGCGAATAGACAGCCGCTCCGAATCATTCTGTAACATTATCATGATTTTCGTTGTAATAGTTTTTGCAACATACGGGAGGCATCTTGTTCCCTTTTTTTAAAATTATTGTTGCTAAAGTTTGAAAACGCCCGGAAAGATGCTTTTAATTAATTAATAGAGCTTCCCATATAATTAACGATTTTCATTCCCGTAATTCGCGAATACGACTGCAGAGGGAACAAATGGAAGCTTTAGGAACATCTGCATTCCTAGAACTTCCGGAAATATATTTGATTTAATACATTCCACGTTCTCCCTTCGCGTATTTAATATTCACACGTTGAAACGTTCTTTTTGAGCATCATATTTTCTACGACAGCGGACTTTCTGCTAAATCTTTACGCCGGTGAAAACAAAATCCAATCATTATTTTCTGCTTCGTTCGAAAAAGAAGAATTTCGGAATTCCCCGCGGAAATATGATTAAAATTGTAATACTCTATGTTTTCATCCTTTCGATGATTATTCCTGCCACATTTTCGCGACATTATTATTCGTGCAATATTCGGAACTGCGAATCTCTTTTCCTGACAACGACCAATAGAAATATTCGTTTGCTAGAAATACGTCTGTATGGGGGAATTTGGAAATGCGAAATAATTTAAAAGTAAAAACCATATTCCTGACATATTTTCCATTTATGATTTCACTCAAATTTTATTTTCACTAGATTGTTCCCCACAAAAAAGAAACTATATATAATTGTCCTGCATTTGTGACTTAACTGCATAGCTATAGTAAAATTAAATCAACGTAATAAGAAAAACTATTAATTTATTTGAATTTTGAAATAGGGACTGTATTAATACTGTACTATACTGTATTAATTGTGAGAAGTAGGGACCGAATGAAATTGTCATTTTTCTGGTAATAATTTTAATCGCAAATACATCAATATTCTTAAATTTTTCCATCACATATTCATAAAATATTAACTGTCAAAGTTAATAAAAGTGGCTAGTTAGTACCAAAACTATGAGCTCCATAGTCTTCATAGTTAGCAAAACAAGTCAAAGATACAAAACCCAAAAATATCACATTTCGGCGTAGACAATACTTACTAGGATCGCGAGTACCCAACAAATACGAAAACTATTGTTCCAAGGACATATTCTTCTTTTCCATAGGTCAGTTAATCTGACGATCAGCACCGAGTCCCGATTTCTTCGGTGATTCAGATCTCGGCAACACTCCCCGGCCGAACGTAAATGATTTACCCCGAACTTGGATATCCTGGGACGTTTAGGTATGCTCGAGGCGAGCGTAGATTATTTACCGACAGACCCTTTAACCATCGAATCGCATAGCAAGTTCTCCTCCTTAAATCTACAAGTGGTCCCAAACCTCTCGGTATAATCTGGTTCGAAGAGCAGACGACGACCAGAGGAAAAGGAAATTTCGCGGCGTGTCGTGGATCGTCCCTCAGATGGTTACCCCGCTTGTGCTCTTCCCCCGCCCACCCTTTCCACCCCTAACTCCGCTGCCCCCTCCCTCTAAGACGATTATGCCAGAAAAGAGAATTAAAGATGTCAAGTTGAAAAGTGGAGCTTTACCATACGGAGGAAACTTCGGTGGAGGGGGAAGGAGAAGAAGGAGGAGTAGACAAAGATTCGGTAAAAGAACATATTGAAAAAAGTATGGAAAAGGGGCGAACGTTAAAAAAAGGAAGGATCTCCCGTCGCGCAAAGAACAGGCACCGGAGGAATGCCGGGGCTGAAAAGACAGAAGAGCTTGTTGCTGGTATCTCCTCCATCGACTTTTTACACTCGAACTCCCTTCCGTTCTGTTCCAGCGTTCCTCGTTCCTCCTCCAGCTCCAGGCCTCTCCACCCTCTCTCTCCCTCTCTCCCTCTCTCTCTCGTCTCTGCATCTTTTCCTAGCATCGACCCTCTCGATCTTGTTCGTTGGCTCTTTGCCCTTTCCTCCAGAAGGAACCGCAATGAAGTTCTAGACGGGTCTCGCAACAGGCCGGGGAGAGTGGGTGGACCAACGCCCTCTTTGGTGCCCACGAGCCAGTTTGCCCTTTACATTACATTTATTTTACTTCATTTTTCGCGGAATAAATGTCTTCGGGGCTTTGCCAGTCGGTTAGGAAAATACTTTCATAATACTTGGGCTCCTCTTCTAGACCTGCATGCGCTGCAAGGTTCTCTTCTCTCTCCCCCCCCCCCCCCCCCCAAACGTTGTTCTCTTCTATGTCTTTGTCTCCGGTGGAACACGGTTTCTTCTCTTTTCGCCAGCCCGCGGGAAAAGATCGCGGAATAAAGTAATAAAGGGAATCGAGGGATGGTCGGTTGGGGGCGGAATGGGGGGGTGGGGGGTAAACCGAGATGACACCCCCTCACCTACAGACCGAGACAAGGCTGTTGCGTCTACCGGCAGAAACTAATATCGTCGACCTCTGTCGCGATGCAAAGGAAACTTTCCGATCTGCGTCCTCTTTTCTTTTTTAATTTCGTTGCGAGCAGTCGCGAGAGAAAGTCTGATCATTGAAGAATTCGCGGAATCGCGAATCGGGCAACGTAAGCAGAACCTTGCGGGGGAAGAAATGGCATAACTCTGAAAATGATACTGTTAACCCGGCAGACCGTTTTCGATCAATTTATTTAGCAGATATTTAAATATATATATATTTATATGCAAGGGCAACGTACCTAACCAGATTAACTCGGTTGCTGTTGGTGACAGAAAAAATGTGACAGACTGTTATTTTTTTAATGAAACCTTTACCGGCATATTCGCGACGTTTTCTCGATTAAAACGAACCCAAACACGGCACAATCCGATGCAGACTTGCACGTTCAATTCACGATTTAGTAGAACCTCGATTATCCGAACCGATATCTAAAATCCACGCTATCCATGTTCCACTGATTAGCAGCACGTGAACGGAATTCTTTCTGGTCCACCGCATATGTGAAACGTAACGAACAATGTCTGTGGAAATGATGTTCCACCGGAAGATTTCGATTGGTTCGAATAATCGAGGTTCTACTGTATCGTGAATTGAAAATGGAAGTACGCATCGAATTGTGTCGTGTTTGGGCTCATTTCAATCGGGATAACGTCGCGAATACGCTGGTGAAGGTTTCATAAAGAAAACATTTGAAAAAAAGAAAAGGGTTTGACACTGAATTAATGATAGTGTACCGTGCACGGTAAAAGTGACACATCGCTCTCGAATTTTTGTATACATGTCGGGATATTATTTTAGCTAGTTCCTAATCAAATTGGAGGGACTTTCGCGGGATGTATTTCCGAAAGGCACCGGTGGCCGATCGATATGAAATTTGGTGGGTATTATGAGGGATAGGGAAGAACCTCGGATATATTAGGGGGATCCGTAAGTAATCAATTATTTTGGAATCTAAAACAAACTTTGTAGTAAATTCAAGTTTTTATTTCTTAATTTATTATATAATCTTCATGATTATCAAGGACAGTTTGCCATCTTTCCTGCAAATTTTCAATCCCCCTCTTATAGAAATCCATCTTATAGTAATATCTCCATATTCCTGAAGTTCGGATAACAGAGGTTCTACTATATCGTGGATAAAACGAGTAAATATAGTCGGAACAGCATCGTGTTTAGTGTCATTTCAATCAGAAAACTGTCACGAATGTGCTAATAAAGGTTTCATACGGAAGTAATTAAAAACAAAAGAGTTTCGTCAACGTTTTGTTTCTGAATCGTGCTTTTGCCACATAATGGTTCGAGTTTGATTCGCAATACAAGAACCTGAAATAATTTGTTAAGCAAATACAGTTCGATGGTACTATATCGTGCAACACTTAATCTCGTTTGCACATACCGTGTTATCATACTCTATCGTGGCAATTGTACTGATTGAATCGACAGAACTGGGACAATACTTGCAACCGTCGGTTTTATTTTTTAGTTACGATCATCGAATTTTTGTTCGACCTGCATGAACGGAAACGTGATACAATTACTCCGCGAAAACAATGGCGGATACAATTTTCGACTTGACACTGAACGTAGGTATCGTGTCTACTACGTTCAGTGTTGATTTGTTCAGCGTGT
>CM052127.1:9903511-9918406 GCA_028454245.1 Halictus quadricinctus
CTTTATGAATGAATGAACAAGCGAAATGTCAAAGGTTTTCCCATCGATGGGTAACGGAAGTAAGCGATGCATACTCGTTTTATCTCTAAAAGTTGCGGTTCGTTGAAACAATTGTATGAAAAGTCAACGGGGCCATGTTAGAAAACAATGTAAAAATGTGTACGAAGGTTTTACAATAGTGATGATTTGTATTGCGGATATTTATGCAAAATGAAAATTTTGTAAGTCACTTCCAAGTCAAATAATAAAATTCACAGACTAGTGACGAGAATGATAAATTTGAGAAGAACAAATCACTCTTCAAATAAATGAAACGATGGACAATATTTCTGCAGCAGTCAAACTCATTCTAATTCCTTCATAATTGAAGTCATAAAAATACAAATTTTTTGGACATACAAACAAGGAGTCCAAGAACCAATAATAATATTTAGACATACATATTTGACTATAGTCAATTCGGTAGCCGATGTACAATCGAGTCTTGCTCGCTCAAAGATTTCCATCGCCAAGTCGCGGAACGATAGGATGATAAACCTTAATTGCTGGGGGACACGCAAACGCAGTCAAGTCAAGCCTCGACCGTTTTTATTAATTAATTTTTCACGTGAACTCCACTATGCAGACGTTTCCTCCACGAACGATAACACGAAAGACTTAGTAGCATCCTCTTTCAGAGTCCAAAAGGATGAGTCACTATCTCACGCGAAAACTTCTCTTACATGCACAGTTTAATAATGACTGTTAACACCAAACCCACCATGCACAAAACATAAAAAAGTCTACATACATGTAAACGTCTTATAGGAGGGAGAATATTGAATTGAATTAAACTTTATACGATTTCCATTATAATATGTGCTTAAATAAAGAATTCAATTCAGTAATTTCCCGTGAAAACGTTTTTATAATTTCAATAATCGTGAAACAGAGAACCGGTCATTTTGACCGGTGGTAGGTTTAGTGTTAATAACGAACAAAATTTTTCACAAAAATTTCACAAAACTTTTCGTCTGCTCGCTTTTGTCGAAAACGCATAAAATCCACAGTCTCGTTATGAAACAATATGGATCGTTAGAAACGCGTAGAATCCGCAGTTTATTTGTTTCGAAACAATGGCATTCTTACACGGTCGATGAAGGACGATATATCTTCTGGTATTTCGCACCAGAAGGATGATAAACCGACCGATTTGCGTAGGGGTCGAGCTTGAATTCTCGCGTTTTGCACTCGGCCGCGTGGATGATGTGCAGAAAAGAAGAGAGAGATAGAGAGAGAGAGAGAGGAGAAAGGAAAAAGAAGAAGCGGAAAGTACGAGCGTGGAGAAGAGCAGGAAACAAACGGGAAAACATGGAAACATCTGCAGATCGAGGAGGCTGAAGAGGAAACTGTACGCGGACGTATGGCCTAACGATATCTGGTTTGCGAAGGGATCGGGTGATCGTTCGCATCCCTAGAAAATGCAACTGCGGACGTGACGTGCGGCCGCTTTTCAACCTGAAAGGGTAATTGACGTTTAGGCTGAATTCCGATATGGCGGGTTCGCGTTTTTCTCTGATTGCTGTCTGATAGCCCGATCGCGTGTATTTCCGATGCTGCGTATTAGCTAGGGACAAGGCTCGATTCGATACGGTACATTACGGTATTAATTAGCCAGCACTATGGAGTTAACGTCTATCACTGCGGTGCTGCATACTGGGTGTGCCAAAAAGATTGATGCGCTGGTACGAATTGAGGGAAAGTATTGTTGCACACTATTTTAGTTACCAGACACCAGATATCAGTTGACTGCATTTATATTAATTATTAGACAACGGATTTTATGCATTTATGACAAAAATGAGTAATTTAAAACAGTAGACATTAGAAGAATTTAGAAATACTGTTACATTATTTTCAACCTACTAAACATATCGAGGAGGAAAATAAAAAATAAAAAAATAAATTATAAAATTAAAATCAAATGAGTGAAAATAAATTTCTATGTCACTCTAGCTTGGTGCAATTCAGGCAGAAAATTTTTATTTTCCATAAATATCCGTTGCCTGTTAATTATATTAACGCTTCACATCATATTATTTGCGACATCGTATTGTTCATTTGCACCCTGAATTTTCAATTTTGTTCCCCAGGACTCGTTTTTTCTTATTATTTTCCATTAGTCACATTTTATCTAACTTCGATTGTTTCTACGTCGGTTTTTTAAATGGTTTGTTAGCATTATAATTTTTCTACGAACCAGTATGAACTTTACGCAGCAACATACTTATGACGGTATTGATTTATCTTTGTTATAAATAGACAATTAAGTTTTACATGTTGCACGTTAAAGTTCATTGTTGGCTTTTATTTAGAGATCACTGTGGAGTATTGTGGACGGAGTTTTTGAAGAACATTGACCAGTTGAATATTTTACTCTGATGCGAGAATACTGATGAGGAAACGAAATCATCGCGTGCGTGTTCTTTAATACGGACGGATTGAATAAGGGAAATTACACGCAAACGTATGGCATAACAGTATCGAGTTTTTCTGGTGTCTGGATCCGTGTACGGTGTCTGAAATCCACCTGCGCATCCACACCTGTACGGTTGCATATGAATCGAAATTATGTTCCATATTTGGACAGAGTCTCTCGGGGTTTGTTATGCTTGTAAAAAGATTTCATAATTCTCGTACTATTTGTTATACTAGTATAATATACAAGCGATATAATATGCACATTTTTCTTAGTACCCTCTCTCATTTTAGTAAGCACCTGATAATTTACCTAACCTAATTAACCCTCGTTAATCACTTCTAAGGAGCTTGTTAAAATTACAGAAAAAATTGAAACTATTTGACAAGCTCTGTAACTTCATATTTTAATTTTTTATCAGAATATACAATTTTCTAGAAGGGCATTACAAATTTTATGTGAAATTAATGCAAATTTTATCCATTTCTGACAGTATTTAGTCGATCAAATTTGAAATAGTAAAAGCCCAAAGAGAATTTTAAATTGTCAATATTTACCATCTTATTTTATTTGTTATCTTCATTAGACTTATTAAGGAAAGACATTTCTACCGGCATTAAAAATCCGCAGTCCGGTGATGAAAATAAAATTCGACTGGTTAGAAAAAAGCGAATACAAAATTTTCTAGAATATTGTGGATTACAAATTATATGTAAAATTAGACCGCAAATTTTATGCATTTCTGACAGAATTGAGTCGATGAAATTTGAAATAGTAAAAGCCCAAAGAGAATTTTAAATTGTCTTATCTTCAGGCTATATATTAGACTTATTAAGGAACGACATTTCTACCGGCATTAAAAATCCTCAGTACGGTAATGAAAATAAAATTCGACTGGTTAGAAAAAAGCGAATACAAGCAAGAAATGGAAAGGAAAAAACGAAGGAGAAGCCCCATCGTCGCGTCGCTGGGACAGTACGTGATACCCGCTGATCGCCGGACAGCCAAACAATAAAGGCTTTCGCACAAAGCCGAAAGGCATTCCTATTCATTCATACATGCAGGAAAGTTCTCTGGACAATGCTAAAGCTCGCGGAGTCCTGCACAGTCGGCAGGGCTCGATATTAAAATACTTGAGCATATTCTCGGGGACTCGTGTTAAACGCCGAAAAGGTTAAGACGCCATCTTTCAAGCCGGGCAGAACCTGAACAACAGAGTTCCTCGCCAGTGAAGCAAGAAATTCCACGGATTCTGCTCGTGCGTTGTCGCTACTCGTCGTCGATACTGATACTTTGCATCATTTCTTATCAGTAGACGGATCTTCGTGAATAATAAAAATTTTATGCATTGACTGCGAGAAATTTGAAACAAAATTTCTTTCCTTCATCAAGACCTTTAATTATTAGACTGCGGATTGCAAGACGCAGGAGCGAAATAAAAATTGTTTTCTTCTTTTAATTATTTTATTAAGTTGAAACCTTAAATCTTTTTAATATGTCCACAGCTTTAACTTGTGGTTACCCATTTTTGTCATAAATGCATAAAATCCGCAGTGTATTAATTATCTGCGATTATTTCATAATTTTTTCGAAAGCCACGGAGAAAGATTGTTTAAGAGATCTTTTGACAGCAATAGTAATCTAAGTTTTTCGTTTGGCACTATTATGTAAATTAAAATTTTTAAACTTTCTTTTGGTATAGTGCGACTACTGAATATTAATACGCTTCTGGTAAATAAATTGCTAATGATCTCAAAATAATTGACACTCATAAATTGTTTTAATCTCTGTGCTCTTTCAAACATCAAATTTGCAGTCTATTAATTATTGTTTATTACGTTAGTCAAAATATTAATACACAGATGGTTCGTCAAAATACGTCACCTGGGGATTTGAATGTGAAATTATAAGCAGAAGGTTTTCCGAATTTTTTCTTGCGAAGTATGCTCCACTAAAACATTTGTAGTTAATAAATGACGTCGAGTGTTTCTCTACATAAATATGAGGAAGGAACAGTTCCAGGGTAAAAAATATTTTGTACTGTATAGAATCTTGTAACGTACAATCAAAACCTTTCAATATCCCGAATGCAACTGTGCAACTTTGATAACGGATTGGACACGATGGTCAAATAGCAAAAAGGATCACGGGAAACGTTTTCAATATTTCGAAAAGTTCTCTCCTCCGCTATTTTTTCAAAACAAAATTCGGGCATTTCGGTTTTGACGTGGGATTAGTCCGCACGAAAGTGTTAAATTTCACACATTTTTGCAAATCCTTGAATTGCTAAATTATTTTAACATCTAGTAAAAAACAGGTGCATCGTATTTAACAGGTGAATAGAATTTACCAGACGTATTACGAATTTTCTTCAAGCGGATATACCGGTATTTCATTTTCAAAAAAATCACATTTCCCCACTGATACGACCTTTAGGAATAAGGAAAACGTTGAAGACACCCTTAAGGAACGTCGAATATTTTACAAAGATGAAATTAAAAACTTGGAAACACGGGAAAAATGTGTAGAATCCAATGGTTGCAATTTTGATGGAAAACATTTATTAAAATCGGACATTTTATACGTCACAACCTAATACGTTTTCCACAACCCGACACAATCGATCGTCGTCTCCAAATACAACATTTTTACAAATGTGCGTAGCGAAGCGAACGGTGGAATCGACCGCGTTAATAACAGACTTACCAACGTCGCTCCACCAATGCAACCGTAGTCCCGGGTCTGTCCAGATGAAAAACAAATGCAATCTTAAAGAACGACGAGTTCAGTTTCTTATTTACCTTTTCAATCCCCAGGTGTCCATCCTACATTTCACGCTCGAGGGAAGAGAAGCCGAAGCTCGGGGGTATTGGCTCCAATATGCTCGAGGACACATACACGCTCACCGGGCACGTTTGATATGTTTTAATTCGTATTGGGAAACACGGTGTGTTCGAAGTGGCTGGGGTGGGTATAATCAGTGCCGTGAGCCTCGAAGGCCACGGAGGGCGGCTCACCACCCCCAACCCCCATACAACCCCCGTGCCGAACCCGACTGCCCCGATGGGGATCTGCCCTGTCTCTTTTCTCGGTTTCTCTTTACGAAGAAAATTCAGGGACAGTCCTTGACGGCGTCGTCGTCGACGGGTACACACAATCGCGTACAGGGGACACACGTAAATACATATATACATACAAACATACGTACACGAGCTTCGAGACGTCTGTATGAGTGATAGAGTGCAGAAACGACAGACGAAACGCCAAAAAGACACTCGGCACCATTACAGAGGGTGACGAGCGTATAACGGCGTTCCTCTGAATAATTGAAGTTCGATCCTCGCTTCTCGAGAATATTAATGGAACCCGGCCACCCTCTCCCTCCCTCTCTCTCTCTCTCTTTCTCTCTCTCTCTCTCCTTTCCGGGTTCACCCTCTTAGAAACCCCCGACCCCACCTGTATATTTCGCGTCTTCGTTCCGCAACGGGAGAGGCTCGCCTCCTAGTTATTGCGAGCTTGATAATTCATCGGAGATTAACCGTATGCAGATTTTCGGTTGTTCCACCGACGTGTGCCGGTGACTAATCTTCGTCTACCTGGGCGTGCGTTCCCGTCGTCGTGTAATTTCATCCTCAAAGGGTAACCAGCGTACAGAGAATTAATGGTTGGGTAAATAAAGGTTCGGTTTTACCAGGCCAGGGACTAAACAGTGATCCGCCGTTTTCGAGAACAACTTTTTTACAGTTCATAGCAGTGGATCCAAAATGTAACCGAACACTGTATTTCTGATTCTCGAAAAATGGTGACAATTTCGAAAAAACAAATAGTACGACCGTGAGCTTCGGGCTGATTTCAACGACCGCAGACTCTACTTTCGCTAAGCAGTGTTAATTTTAATCTACGATGTTTTGTCATGATGTCACAGGTGGGAAACTAGAGACCAATTTTTCCTAAAACATTCTGCAAATTAAAAAGCCTTTAAAGACTTTCGAAAATTTTTCTCGTAAACGAAACTATTCAGTGTTTGTTGAAAAGATTGAGAACTGACGAACAAAATGTTTGGTTTCATCTTTCATAATGTGGGAACGTTTTTTTGCGAAAGTTCCGTCATACGTATTTTATGTAGAACCAACTAAAAGTCCCATAACTTTTTCCCGTATGAACCTAGCAACTATTCTTTCTTTTCTAAACATTGCAAGAAGAGTGTTTCCGAGGCTAATCTAAAAAATATTTGCGAGAATGTGTTATGTAAAAACGTACTGAAAAGCTGTCTTAATATTTCGAATATTGTCCTCTTTCTTCTACTAATTATTAATTCCAGTGAAGTCTTTTAAATAAATATATATATATTTTATGTATGTTAGTTATTGCTCTGGTTTGCAAGAAATGTATATGCAAATTAAATGTTTACGAGGAAGACTTCTTTCGATGGAGGTTGGTCGTCCAGCTGTGGATGGTTATTTGGACGGTGAAAGTCGACGGTGGTATCGATTGTATGTTTGTATTGCTCGGCTAGGAAATATTAACTTCATCAGGCCCTTCCCCTTTTATTGTCTTCAATTTCCATTTACCCGATAGCTAATTATAACTCCCCTCTAGCCGGGTTTTGACATTCTCATTAGCATCGAGGCCGACATCCTTCCTCCCGTTGACTTCGACTAAAGATGAGATTGCTGGAGAAGCGAATGGTCATTACCAAACAATCGATAAATCACTTTCTGCGCAGTCCCTGCGTATAAATTCAAACGATTTCCAGGAATATATTAAACAGATGAAATGACACAACATTAATCGGTCTGGACGAGTTGTACATTGTCCCGGATTATTTCGAACAATTTACGAGGTCGTGTTTTGTACAAGAAAGACTAGACTCGGGGCTTTGCCGAGCAAAGCGTAAGAAAATAATACGTCAATAATGAAAAGAAAATAATATGTCGATAATTCAAGTGAGGATTCTGTATATAAGTGAACATGACACACAGAACAGTGTTTTCTCGATATATGTCAATAACACGGGTCTTGCTAGCGACATATATCGTCTAGGAAATAATATTATCCGGCGTCCGAGGCCTCTCGATCTTAGTGGGGGTAGTTCTGCGACTTTTATCAGCCAAGTATTTGCGACATATATCGAGAAATGACTGTACTAGTGATGAAATGACTGTAGTTGCTCGCATTAGTCAGACGTGTTCGGAATGTCTTACAGTAAAATAAATTTCTCTCTATTGTGCAAGCTCTAAAAACATGCATTTGCATAAAGATCCGCAGCACGGTCGGATCATTACGTCAACGAAGGAGGAAGGTCATTGTTTTCTATGTAACTTCTGGGTAGGTCGGCTGGCTGAGTAAATATAAGTCTTTAAATCGTTACAATGTTTGCCTAGTCTAGTGTAGTATTTTGTCAACAAGACGTATTATTTCTACTGACAGTAACTTAATGTCGCAGACATAGACCAGTGCAACGTTTGCAAAACTTATTAGTCAATATGAGGTTAATGTTGGCGTCGCGTCGGGCAAAGTTGGTATTGGCGAATTGTTGTTCGCCAAAACAGTATCAGTGATTTCCATGTACTCGCATCGGGAGCATGTTTGCCTGACAAACTTTGATTTTCCCGCAAGCAGAGTTTCATCCGCAAACATAATTATTCCGCAAGTTTTACTTATTTTCGCATGCGGAATCGCCGTGTGTTCGACTGCGCGCAAAAATTCCCGTATGAGAAGACCCCGCCATTAGAATTTACATTATCACCGTGTTATTATAATATTATTCTCTTTAATAATATTTAAGTAATTCAGTATTAGCCCCGATTTTATTTCTGTCCCCTCTTCTTCATCCGAAATACGACGAAAGCAGGTCCCGAGCCATAGCCTTATATCGGAAGAAAACTGTAGTGAAATATCGGGGTGGTAAAACTCGAGTCCGAGGGTTAATGATCTTAGTGAGGCATAAATAGTCTGAGCCATAAAATGCCAAAAAATGGTCAAACTGCTCATCCACCAGGATCCTAAGCTCGTCGCAAGGATTCAGTCTGTATGCGTTAAACGGTTAGCCCGTGTGCCATTCGTCGCAGCGTATTAAGGCGACAGAAGAAATTTGGAACAGAAAGAGAGAGGAAGGATCTCGAAGAAGAATGGAAACCACTTCATCCCCGGGAAGGCCAACAGTTGAAAGAACAGGACACGAGGGTGGCATCGAGGAGGATATTAGGGGACCCGGAGATCCAAAGGAGGGGCTCAATGTACACCAGGAGGGCCAGTTTCATTGCAGACATAACCGCACTTTGCTACATTAGCTTTTATGTTAGTACATTCGACCATGCGGCTTACCTACCTCTTAGTAACGTCCATCTCTGCGTTAGGCGGACGTATATATACATTTCGTCCAGAGGCATGTCTAGTTGTAACGTTGTAAACGGCGAGCAGTAGTAACCATCATCGTTTCACAGTGTTCGCGGTACAACCATTACTTGCAAGGTACCCGCTGTTTTAAGGCTTATCTAACGGCTTCCTGATGGCGGAACCTCGACTAGCTTAAACACTCGTTACGAACCGCTGACCTTTGTCGAGAGAAAAGTTAATGCTCTCGCTTGCTATCCTCGCCTGCTGCTCCTCCTCGTTCTTTCGATAACTTCTAGAGCTGTGCCAAACGCGACTTAACGACGACTTGCCCGAGCACGAGCCGTTTATTGGGACTCTGAACGACAACGCTTGTCCCGGCAACCATAAGTCTGATCGAGACCACACTACACAGAAGCGTTTCGCATGCAGGAAAAGACACGCACAGTAATGCGTGACATATAACAAGACTATGAGACCGAAACGTCACTTATGTTGCGTATACACACACTATTCCTTGAGCTCTTGACAATACTAATCCAGTGGCGGAACTGTATTTTTGTTTATTATTTTATGAAACCTTCACCATGTTTGTGACATTTATCGGATTGAAACGAGCCCAAACACGACACAATTTGGATCATATTTGCTTGTTTAATCCACGATTCGGTAGAACCTCGATTATCCGAACCGGTGATATCTGATCTCTCCGTCTTAATCCACAAGGGTAAATTGTGAATTATAGATTCTTGTGATGTGCTGTTAAAGATGGAAGTTTTTATATATAAATATATATAAGTAATAAATATAAATATAAATTTGTTTTAGAAAATTCTCGGCAATAGAGAAATTCTAGTTATTAAAAAGAAAAAAATTGAAATGGAAATGGTGAAATATAAATAAAATTAAATTTTGGGGAATCAATTTTGCTCGGGGTTCGAATTAAAATAAAAGTGTGTATGGGGCCTGAATGTGCGACTGAATCGCGTCGATAAATTTTGGTTATTTCGTAATCAAACAAGATCGGTAAAAAAAGCCAGCGCGGTCGGGTCTTAACGATTTCTCATAATGTTCGATCCAGAATGAATAGTCCAGCTGGGCGCAAACCGTCTCGGAACAATCCCCTAGCAGACGCATTCAATAAAATCCAATTTGGCGGTGGCTCGTGCTCTCACCAGCAAAATTAGGAGCGTGTACGCGGTTTGGCACGGGATATACGAAGGCCACCCTTGGGCCAGCAATTCTGGACATTCCTTCAAATAATTTCGGCTCACCTATGGCCTAGAACGTCCACCGCCGTGGACAATACAAATGCGAGGCTGATTTCCACTGGAATGAAATGGTGGAAGCGGAGCTCACGGGATTCCGTGTGCGCGAGAAAGAAAACTGATGAAATATCTGCAGGACAGTTCCACTATTTTCCCTAAACGATCATCAACATCGACGAACAACATTATTAAAATCTCTTACTTAGTTTCTCACTTAGTATTTAATCACCATCCTGTTAGCTGCACACTTTCCTCTTATATTTATATTTGTTGCGGCTAAATAAATTTATAAACTGTTTATAGTAAAAAAAAAAAGATAAAGTGTTTTAGGGCTACTGAAAAAAATTGACTAATCATTATGATTTAGTTATTGATGTTAAGTTGACTTCATGCACTAGTTTATTTGTAATGAATGAAGTTTTTGTAACATCATTACGGTAATTTGAGATGTATTTCGTTTGGAAGAGTTCGTACACGTTGTGTATAAATACTGGTCATGAATATTGACAATAAGTGAAATTTGAAAACACTAGAGGCATATGATATAATTTAATGTCAACCAAGCTTAAACATTATTCACACTATGAAGAGTCGTGGTAGATACTGATTGAAATTGAACAAATTTATAAAACAAATGAAATTATAATTTAAGTATAGTCATATTCTCACATATGACTATACTTATGAATAGAAAAATATGAAACATGTAAGAATATGAATAATGACAAAACAAGAATGAAGAGTTTACTTCTCTGAGAGACATGTTAACGCAAAAATGAATTTCTTTGTTTTTATACAAAATATATAGTATTTAAAACATTTTTAAAAAATTGAAAATAAATTACGATTTATTCTACGTTTCTTAAATAGACTATTTTTATAATGTAGACATATTCACACTCTCTCATATACCATAGGAACAACAATTAACTGCAAAC
Organism: Halictus quadricinctus; assembly: GCA_028454245.1. Taxonomy (NCBI): domain Eukaryota; kingdom Metazoa; phylum Arthropoda; class Insecta; order Hymenoptera; family Halictidae; genus Halictus; species Halictus quadricinctus. Next base: position 9,914,512 of record CM052127.1, read on the forward strand.
ATTTTTGCATAATATCCATTTAGTTTTCTCTATTCTCTACTTGTTCAATTTGTCAATGTTCCACCACAATGATCATTTTAATATAAATAAATTTTATTAACGAAAATTTAATAAAAATTCAGGCTTCTGCGTAACAAGGTTAATTAAAAAAATGGCTACCCTCCCCGGACCAATTAGCAAATGATTGCAATATTAATTCACCTGTTATTCGACAATTGCCAGAATAAAGCCAGCGAAATGGAAATATATTTAAAAGTCAGACTCGCTGAAGAACTTTCATTAAAGCAATTAGAGATTAAACAATCTTCACATAGGAAGTGGAATGTTTTATAAAGCGAGGATGGAATTTTTTTCTCTCCGCGCATCGTTCCTCGCTGGATATTGAGGCTTCGTTATAATTTTTTTCACTGTGCAACATGTTTCAGCCACGCGGCCGCTGTGCAAATTTATAACGAAGTTCGAAACCGTTACGTCGAAAGTGCGTGGTTGAACAATTAAGCAAATTTTTAAAACAATTTTTTTTAGTACATATCGTTGTATAGTTTCTCGTACTTTTCGCTCGGCTGTTATTAGAGTGCAATTACGTGGGTTTCTCTTTCCGGCTCTCTATCGCAGACATTTTTACTTGAATGTACAACTTAATTAAATGAGAATTTATACATTTTCTTTTCGTTAGACGATACAAAATGTACAGACGTCGGCGTCTGTTATATTAAAATTTATATTATTGTAAAAGTTATATTATTAATTCAATTATAATAATAGAAATACAATATAAAAGTAAGTAACAGTAATACACTGTCCAACCATTTTTAATTATTTTTTTAGGCCAACGAAAAGTCCAATTTAAATAACCCTGTTCAACGCACTATGCAACATAAAAATCCGCGATACCCACTATGATATATAAGGTGCTCGCACGCAGCAGCCGTGTCTCGGCCCCCTACAGGCCTAGCCGAGGTATGTCAAGAATTACTTTTAACATTTAGTATGATCAGTGCTTTTTCCTTTGATGCGCATCGACAAAGCCCCTTTGCAGGATGCAAAACGAGCTTCCCGGGCAAACCGGGAGTGTTGTTTCGGTAACGGTGGCACAGCCTATAATACAACACGAGCACGACCTCGGCCGTGTATATACGAGCACGGGGGGATAATTAAGGTTCGGGACAACCTGCGCGGCTTTTGTACTCGGTCGAGGTGCGTTTGGTTCCGAAGAGGGGGAGAGGAAGAGAGAGAATAGCCGAAAAACAGAGAAGGAGCGAGGGAGAGAGCACGAGAGATCTCGTCGAAGGGAACAGAAGGTCGCTAGAAAAGAGACAAGGGTGGGCTAGGCGTTGGGTAGTGAGATGTTCGATCGTGATTTAGTATACGAACGAATTTGTACAGCGGACTTCTGTTGTTAATTAAGCAATCTACGAAAGATTTTAACGAAGGAGCACTTCGCTCTCCCGCTACCTTCCCGTGTTCCGTCTCTGTATCCAACAGTCCCGTTCTCATTTTCCTGTTGATCGTCTTTTTCCTTTTTAGTTGGTTCAGGGGTGGGGGGTGGTGGTGGGATACCTCTCGGTTCCTCTACGGACGTCACTAGTTCCAAAACAGAGTTTTCGCCCACTTAGCTTGTCCCTCTCGTTTCTCGTTCTTCAGGTTCTTCACCTCGTTCCCGCTTCTTCATCCCCTGCTACGCAACCCCCGCAGTTCTACCGTTTCTTGCTTCTCCCGTCACCCCTAAACAGCCCACCTTTTCGCCCCCTTTCCTGGTCCTAGGAACGACTTCTACGTCACTTCCATTCCAGGCTTTCCCCTTCCACCGGCGTGTTAGTCGTCTCCGTTTTGCTCGAGTTCGTTTTCCTACCGCTTCCACCGGCTTGAAATTACACGCGAGTAATTTATAATTTAGACGCCGAGGACCTGGAAGACGACGACCAGAGGAGGAGAACGACGAGGACGACGACGGGGTCGACGTCACGGCATCACGAACCTTGGACCGGGTACGTGTGCGTCGCGGGTGTCACCTTCGCTCAATGTTTCGGAATCCTGCCCGCTTATTCTACCAGATTTACCGGATTTTCCCGGTTTTCGTGGACGCGCCGCACCCCGCTCGATTTCTCGAGAAATCAGTATGACTCGAACGTTTAATTTTTCGCGCGAACTAGATAATCCTATGCACCTGGCAAGAATTATTATAACGGGATCCGAAGTAATGCGAAGCATGCGAAACAGATCTTCCACGTTCACAACCCTCAAACGTTGAATTTGACTTTGAAATGCTTCTATATTTATTGCAAAAGAAAAGCAGGTATCACTAAAAAATCGTCGAAAGAATTAGTTTCCCGAAAAATTGAGTATGTCTACGATAATATCGTATTGCTGAATTAATTCCGTAGCTGTCACTTTTAAACTTCTATATGAAATCTGTATTCTTTCAATCTTTACATGCTTGCAGCGACTAAACTTCACTTCAGGAAACCAGGAATTTTTAACTTTTTTTTAGGTAATTCTGTAGATTTTAGCGAGAAAATACCGAAAATCCAAGTTTTAAATCTAGCAGATCAGTAGTTCAAAAGTTATGCGTTTGTGAAGATGTGCGATTTTCCGCGTTTTTGGTAGGTAAGGGCGCCGCCATATTGATATGCATTCAGACATCGTCCAATGAGCGGAGGCGCGAGTAAGTTGGTAGGTGTTAGGTACTACGCTTGCAAATCTACGTTATCGACATCACCGTGTGTTTGTGCTGCCATCTAACGGCTCCGATCGTTAGACGACGGGCGGCGCTGAGTACATACCAACATGGCGGCGCCCTTACCTGTCAAAAAGCTGAAAATCGGTCAAGCTTAAACACGCCTAATTTTTGAACTACTGACCTCCTAGGATTAAAACTTGGATTTTCTGCATTTTCTCGCCAAAATCTATAGGATTACCTAAAAAAAGTTAAAAATTTCTGGTTTCCTGAAGTAAAGTTTAACCCTTGGGACGGAAAAATCGGAAAAAGTTCAAGTTTAAATTGGTGTATAAAGCTAGGAGAAATTTACCAATTTATCATTCAGTGGAGATAGATGGAGAAAAATACAGATTTTTCTGCGAACAGAAACATTTCTATTCCATCAAGCGTTCCTTGAATACCTGAAGAAATGTTTGATTACTAGCAGGTTTTGAAAACGGTGTTCGTACGCTATGACTATTAAATCGGAAGTGTAATAACGACCGGTAAAAACGAGAGATCTTTTCGTTCGAATCGTATGAAAGACTAATTCTTTCCCGCCTGTAGAAAGCGTTCAGCGGGTCGCGAATATAATTTCGAACTTTAAATTGAGACGCAAACTTCCTCCCATTGGATTTTCCGTGAAACGCGAGATGTAACACGCACGCGTACAACTGATAGACGTTAAAAATCACTTCAATTTGGACTGCACGTGACGCGAAACTTGCGTGAATCCCCCTTTCACGGAATAAAGTGAAACTTCGTCATTATTCTAATTGTTTGCGAAGCTACGTTATCCGTCAACATATATAGCGTCGCAAACTTCACAATAATTTACCTTATGAGTTACGACTACATAATAATTTTCCGTGCAACTCCCTTTAACACGAGCTACTGACACACGCCGGGTTATTCTTGACGTCGAGATTCGTTAATATTCAATTTGCCTGATCAAACTGCAAAGCTTAATTAACTTCCGTAAAGGAAAAAGCTGCGACGCACAGTGCATTTACTTTCGGCACGATTTTCCTTGGATAATGCTCTTTAACGCGCGCTATCTCTTGAATTATTTCATATTTCATTATTATTTCATTGTTCGGCGCAGTTTATTATTAGATTGCGAATCTTTGTACTGAATAGAAATTTTCTAAATTGATTTGCGAGGAGCACACGTTGAATGATAATTTGTTTCTTCTT